>JALIZH010013602.1:0-26399 GCA_030522465.1 Rhipicephalus appendiculatus
GACTGCGTCGCTCACGCGGATTCTTTTGCTTGTGGAGGTGCTCGTAACTTGTTTCCTGCCATTGCTTTGCAGATTGGCAAGATGATTACCTGTGCGTCATTTTCAATAAGTCTTTTGAAGAATCTTCATTCCCCGATTACTGCAGACTTGCTAACGTAGTGCCTGTTCAGAAGAGTGGACCGCAGTAGTGTTTTAAAGGGGCCCTGCAACACTTTTTCCAAGGAGCCATTGAATGGATTAACTAAAGGAGCTTACTGCCTCACCAATTCACCGCCGCAAAAATTTTTAGAATCCGTCCAGTACGAGAGGAGTTACAAAGATTGGTCGCACGCTGCAATTGCATTCTCTCTTCTGCCGTCCCGACGAAAGCGCTGGACGTTAAGCAGGGAGGGATGGCACGGGGAAAGAAAATACGTCACGCGCGCCTCTTGACCTTCAGCACATTTCTTCTCTTTTTTTTCTTCGAAAACGCGACTGTTCAATGCGATCGCGCGCGCACGCATGGACAAGTCGCGGAATCCCGAGGCAGCCCCTAGTAACGACCGAGCGCGCCATGCTCAAATGAGCCAATGCCTGATACAGTGGCTGTATCAGCCGTTCCAGGCCGCGTGCTGCGCTATAATAGTCCAGTATTCCAGGCCACGTGCTGCGCTATAATATTTGGCTCGCGTGTTCTCGGGAGCCTCGACTACCGATCGGCAGCCTTTTCTGACCATGCTCAAAAAGTGTTGCAGGGCCCCTTTAAAAACTATAGGCCCATTTCACTGACAGGTGCTGCATTTAAATTCTGGAAAACGTTCTCTTTACCAATGTTATGACTAATATGAACACGCATTCCTTACTTAATCATCAGCAGCACGGCTTTTGTGGTCATTTTTCCTGTACAACACAGTTACTTGAACTGACACACGACTTATCCTGTGCTTTAGATAAGGGTTTCTCTGTTGACTGCCTGTTCCTAGATTTTGAAAACCCTTTGACGTTGTAACCCAGTCATTCTTGATTGAAAAACTAAAAATGTATAATGTCAACGATACGGCAGTGAACTGGATAAACGAGTACTTAAAACTTCAGAAGCCAAAAGTTTGTGATCAATGATAAGACATCCCGGGAAGTTGATAAGTCCTTCGGCGTGCCGCAAGGGTCAGTCTTGGGTCCGCTTTTGTTCCTCATCTACATAAATGACATTTGTTCCGGTATTTCATCACAAATAAAATTATTTGCCGACGACTGTCTTTTGTACAGAATTATACATAGCTCCCATGATTGCACTACTCTTCAAGACGATCTCGACAGAGTCTGTGACTGGTGTGAAAAGTGGCGTATGTATACTAATGCAAAAAAAAAAACAGTGCATATGTGTTTCACTAGAAAAAATGCCCCCATGACTCATTTTATATTGTATTCAACCAGGCTGCTATCAGTTCGGGAACATAAGAATTTTGGTGTGTGCTTTACAGCGGACCTTTCCTGGAGCCTTCACATCAATCACATCACAAATAAAGCAGGACGTGTGCTACGTTTCGTGCGTAGAAACGCAAAAAAAAAGAAAAAAAAGTTACCAGTTGAGGCCAAGACTCAACCATACATGTCTAGCGTCCGACCTATCTTAGATTACCCTTGTGCTCTGTGGGATCCGTGGAAGGCATGTGAGGTGTCCAATTTAGAAAAAAAATTCAAAACATGGCTGTTGAGTTTGTGTGCTCTGATTTTTTCCAGGGAATTTTAGTGTTTCAAAAGCAAAAGAAACCCTCGGTCGGAAACTTATACACAAACAAAGGCAATATCTGAGGTTGAAACTTTTTCACAACATATTTCGTAATCGAACAGATCTGGACCCTTCGCGATGCTTTCGTGAACCGGATTACGCCTCAAGAGCGACTGGACCATACAATAAGATAAAGGAAATAAGCTGCAATACTTATGCATTTAACATGTCATTTTTTTCCCCAGGAGGACAGGCCAATGGAATACGTTGGCTTCTCAAGTAGCAGAAATTACTTGACATGATGTGTTTTCAAGGTCACTGCGGGATCTGCAGTAGTGTACACGCGCGGTTGTGTAAGTACGAAACGGTATTACGAACCTACTTTATATTGTATACTCCCATATGCCACTTCTCAAGTGCACAGTGATGTGCCTTTTTATTGTATTGTTGAAGTGTTAGAACCTGTATTGAAGTATTGTATAGCGCCCTGGGTACTATCAAAAATAAATAAATAAATAAATAAATAAATAAATAAATAAATAAATAAATGTGACTCGTTCCTCGAGCTACGATGTTAAAAAGATGAAGGTTTAAAAACAGGTTCTTCTGCTTCTGCCATCGGCCCGACGGGTTCTCAGGTTTTTCGTATAGCCGACTCACGCATTATTGTAGTTTACATGACCTCGGTCTCTATTGTACGTGTTGTCTCAAGTTGCAATAAAGTGAGCAGTGGGAGCCAAGCGCGGTGGGTAAGACAAGTCGGCTTGAGAGTCTGAATACCCGGATTCGAAAGTCGGCACCGCACAAAAAAAGGAAAAAAAAAGAAAAAAAAAGAAATGTATATTTTATACATTTGCTTATTTATAGCGATTCTTTTATCACAGTTATCTCGCTCAGTCGGTATAAAGATGTAGAGGCATCTCAACTTCATAAATGGCATATGTTAAACCGAGAATGTCTACAATATGCATGGTAATGAAATGCAAGGACTGATTCTCATTCATTTCTTAGAGATATATGCTACCGTGATGATCTGCTACGGGTGGTTTTCACAAAACCTATTGTTTACTTGCCTTTTAAAACCACAATTGCCAATTATACATTCAGAGATGGCTGAAACTAATATACGCTCATGTGAAGCGCTCATGTGATACGCTCATACCTCTTTAAACCATCATTTCATTAAAGTCAGTCTTTCCTACAGCCGTCTTGGTTTAGCATATTTTCACATTCGAGAGGGGAATGCTCTGTGTGGATATGAGCGCCTGTAAATTTTATTCTCATTATTTGTAGGCAGCTAACGCTTGGACTGGCTTTTATTGTTCTTGCCACGCACAAATGTGGCGTTTTTTTTTTTCTAAAAGAGCCAGATGCACTTTATATGAAACTGAGAAAAACGCACTTTTTTTGCTTCTTACAATATGGTCGAGCCTTCTCAAACAAGTTTTTGCCATTATGTTGCTCTCCCCTAAATACCTCAAATCTATATTGTGGCTGAAATTTAGATTGCCCAATATCATCGGCTCTCAGGAGTGAAGTTTGTATTTGGCTCATAGAGATTGGAACATTTCATTTCGGCTTGAATTAGCACGTAAAATAAGTCTAAAATGATTCGAATGAATGGCATAGCAATATTTTGCGATAAAATTAACATCATCCTAGTGCTTCCGTCGGTGCCGTGCTTCGTCGCATGTGTGTAATGGCGATTACTAGACTTGAAGAGCGAGTGGTCATTCCTGACAAAACGCGAACTATTTTGGAGTGTCATCGGCGTTTTCTTGTTATTGGCATGTATTGAAGGCCTTGAAAAGTGCTGCAGCACTTTTTCTTCTTTTGAGATCGTTTTATGCCGTGCCCTTTCGGATCACGTCTTCTTCTTTAGGAATAGATTGGTGCCCAATATCTTCCTTTCATATGTCTTTTATTTCAAATATACCCGCTTGGAGCGAAAAAAAGGACATGATATTGCAGCGCTAAACTCGAAAAGAAACTCTGAAAGGCAGAAAAAAGTAGGAAAGTCGGCCCCTTAGTCTTTATATTCGAGTTTTGCACTACAATATGATGTCATTCAGTAAGTGCCAACTCGCGCTAGAAAAAGTAATTGTGGAACGTAAACACTATAGCAAAGAACTAGGACACAAATGAAACACATTGGATGAAACCATGTTGGTTGTTTTGGTCACGATTGTTGACGCAGCGCTGGTTAAATGAATGTGGCTCACTTTGACTGCAACAGATGTAGCATTTGGCTCATTTTTGATCAGAAACTGCCCTTTTGAGTTCTCGTTACAATAAGGAATGACCTGATTTTGATTCAAACTGTTTTAGAAGTTAAAGATACTTAGGCGCGCTTTACGCTCCCGTGAAATTTAGCTCAGTTTCGGTTTCTGCATTTGGCTCTTTTTGAAAAAGAACGCCACAAATATTAGGATACCGTGCTAATCAAACAGGAGTTTCATGACCGGTTGCCTGCAACAGCTTTGAAAAATATTTTCCTTTGACCTGCGCGCAAACCAAATACACCTGTTAGGAGAGCCACGTGATAAAAGGAGTATATTTTTGTCCACTGCTCAAACACCTAGAAACGCTCCACGGAAGAATCGACAAGGTCGACGCTGTTGTGCTCGGCTTTTCTTCGGAATCGGTGCCACAGAGCAAACGTGCCAAACAGAACTCCGGCCGCCAAGTTCACGGCTCCCAGCGTTCGATAAAATCCGTCGTATGACCCTCCTGCATCACGGAAGACACCTGCGAGAGAAATTATTCACAATCGGATCAACAGACTATTGAAGAAAAAAAAAACACTGTCTTGTCTATTGTGATCAACCCCTTTGTCTTTGTTGTATTTTTGGGACTGTGTATTCCGAGGCGCGCTTGTTTATTTCCATGTGACAGGGCTTCACTCACAAAAACTGTTACGTATATATTGCCACTCGGCAAAGAACTCGCGACAAGGTATGGCAACCTTCGCGATTGTTTTACAGAGTTCTGATAAAATTGATAAATTTTGATCAGAATACAGTAAGCGACCGCCTGCGGTCAAGCACCATATCCATAGCCACAACCCCGCGATACTGACGTCTTGGCCCCTAAGGTTCGCCCAATATATATTGGGCGAACCTTGGGGGTCAAGACGTCAGTATCGCGGGCTTGAGCCTTGGGGGCCAAGACGTCAGTATCACGGGGTTGTGGCTATGGATATGGTGCTTGACCACAGGCGGTCGCTTACTGTATTCTGATCATAATTTATATATTTTAGTTTGCCTTTTTCACCACATACCACAATCCACGTGACGGCATCTGCTGCCACAGGCTGACTTGCAGATATTATGGAGGTAATTATTCAGTCTACCATCAAGTCCAGTTTATGAAAAGGGGCTTGCACTCGGTTTTAATTTACAAATTATCCAGGAATCAGAGCATAAAAAGAATCTGAAGTGAACTATTTGTCCATATGACTGCTGTTCTTAATTCGAAACTGCGGAAATTTTAAGCTGCTTCAATACCAAATACATGTGCCAGCGCGATGGTGCGAGAGAAGGGTCTGAAATTTTTTTCTTATGCGATCAGCACACTTTGGGAAGTTAGTTCGGTTCACCACATGTTTGTGAGTACTAAGAGCCGTCACCACGGTTAGCTCGAACACTCCTCGGCGTGGCATCGACCGGCTACGGCTGACGCCAGCGCCTGAAGTGCTGGCCACGGTACTTTTGCAGCAGCTAACAATAGATAGAGCGCGGGTCGATTTCACTGGTATATTTCTGTTTCTCGTCTGCTTGACCGTCGGGTCGAATACACTCACTTAGCAGGTCCGTTTTGCCAACTTTCGCTCGTGGCAGCGTTTTCTGCGCGCCATGAAGTACAGTGCTGGTCAAAAGGCCACGCTAGCATAGACATACAAGGGATAGTGGCCTGCGAACTTTAACCCCCCCCCCCTCCCGCTGTACGTTGCCGTATAATGATAACAATAATAATCATAATAGTACTTGGGGTTTTACGTCCCAAAACCACGATATGATTACCAGAGACGCTCTAGTGGAGGGCTCTGAAAATTTGAACCTTCTGGCGTTCTATAACGTGCAGTGACATCGCACAATACACGTACCTCTCCCATTTCGCCTCCACCGAAATGCGACCGCCGCGGCCGGGGTCAAACTCGAGACCTTTGGCTCAGCAGCCGAGCAGCTTACCAACTGACCCACCGTGGCGGACACGTTGTCGTAGGCTTATCTCGGCAGTGATCCATTGCGTGCGCCAGCTCACGCAACTTTAGAGTTTCAAATCACAGCCGGCGCTCGAAAGAAATGATATATTTGAATAAGCAGAGCAAACGCGGGTTCATGGCGTTCGTAAAAGTTGCACAACAAAGAAACTTCAAATTGCAAAGGTTCACGAGCTGTTGCACGCAACGGCTCATTGCCGAGATAAGCATACAGTTTTGATGCGCTACAACTTGCCAGTTTGGCGCCCATGTAAGTCATGGACTTCACCATAAGCGCTGCGACAAGCGTTCTCTCGCGCTGAAATTCAATTGACGTTCTAAGCGAAGACTAATTGTACTCATTATAAACGCTAGCGATCTAGATATAAAAAGCTATCTCAACTTAGTTTGGGAACCCTTCATACTTCCAGCTCCATTCTCTCATCAGCACCTGCTTCTTGAGCATAAAACCGTCTCATCAGCGCGTTTTCTGACGCAGTTGCATGATCTCCAAACCTACTTTCGGAATACTAGCGATAAACGGAATACCGTTATGTAGCATATCTTGTGACTCATTTGCGTGGAGCACGCGTTAAAAGACCGCAACGAAAGTACGAGCGTTTTAAAATCTGCGTCCCTAGACTTGCACAAATATTGGCTTTTAAAGCTACTCGGTTGCATATAACTAATGTCGGCGAACAGAGGGAGTGGAGCGGCCGCACTCATGAATGGGCCGTGGACGACCAGTAGTTACCGTAACACACAGTTTTTTAGCATGTCTGCGCGATACATATGTTGCCCGCAATCAATCAGTAATTATGGATTAGGAAGCATGCCGAATCCACAATGAATAGGCATTCTAGCCTACTCAACGCTCCACCAAGCTCCTGTATATTCGTGAATTCTGCCGCGACTGGCCGCTTTACATGTCGCCGAGGCGCAGCGAAGTTGCTATCGCACACACTCACTATTAGATGCGAAGCAGCTATTTGACTAGGCTGTGTAACGCTGTCCCTCCGTGCGTACGGACGAACGCGCCGCAACGCGCTCCCCTCGCCGCAGGTGTTGGAGCGGTGCCAAGTAGGTCACGCCGCAGCTGCGCGTTGACGTCACGCTCCCCTCGCAGTGCGCGCTGACGTCACTCTCCCTCGCCTGCCGCGCGCTCGCCGGAGCGCCCGCAGCTGCCGCCTGACGCGCAACGACAAGACCTACGCCAGCCATCGCTTCAAACGAATCTTACAGTGCTCACCGCAGCACCCACGTTAGCGCCGTTCAACTCGTGACGCCACCCGTGCGCAACACTGCTGCTTCGCATCCCACCAGGGTTCCCTTTGGGAAGATGGTGTAAATTTTTTCACTTTACCACTCGTCCAACACCTTTTGTCACTCGTCGACAACATGCGATTTAGCTCAAGAAAAGGTGTTGGCTAACGTAATTTAGCAATCACGGCCTCTCTGCAAAAATGCAAAGGCACGAACGTGACTCTTCGCAACCTTGCTCTCTCATTGTGCTGATGACACAGGATCTGACGTACGGGCTCAGGAATCCTGTAAACGGCAACTTACGACACAACAATAGCGACGACGTTCTCCTTCTCTAGTAACGCGCGCCGCCGTAGCTCTCGCTTTTGCTTTTTGTATGAGTCAGCCGAATGAGACGTTCAGCTTATGATGCGACGGTCTGGTATAAGGCATCCGCTCAGGGGAAAGACGTTCGTATCACTCTTTTAAATTTCTATGTTCGCGATACACACAAAATCAAGTGAAACCACTGGCGCACGCCCGACAGCTGTGAAGCCTGCAAAGCTTTGGTGTCAGAGTTTGCCACTTAATTTTATCCTTTTGGCGCCGACAGGTGGCGCCATGGTTCTTGCGAAACTAGCCAAATGTGACCGTGCCGTTTTTCATGTTTTTCTTTTAACTGTCTAAATGAGCTTTTAGCGGTTAGAATGATATAAGGTGACAACTAGACCAAATTCATTTGCTTCTAGGGTATTGTTGGCGCTTGTGGCCTCAAGTTTAAGGGTAAAAAAGTGGAACTTTTAAAGGGCTACTGGCACGAAAATTTTCAATTCTCGTTCTTTTCGCGACAAATGAAACGCGGAGCCCTGAAGAGCCTCGAAATGAACTGCTAAGCTTGAGTGCAATCCGAAAAAGCAATTACGGTATGTTTTTAAAATCTAGTTTCGGTTCCTATTGTACCCTGAAGTCACCACACGATTTGAGCGTCTCGTCACGTGCTTGCCCAAGATAGCCTTTGTTGGTGACGCACGAGCGGACATTTTGGAAGTTTTGGGTACCTCACGTCATCACAACTAGCCATACTGCTGCGTGAAGTCACCAGAACTAGGGCTGTAGTCTGAGGTCAACATAATGTGGATGTGGGTACGTGTGCCATGGGCAAGGTGATCTCAATATAAAAATAAGCGAATTATCTTTTCACCATTTCCTGAACTTTACACTTGCTCAGAGCCGTCTCTGTATAATGGACATTTGTATGGCACAGTAAATACCAACAAGAAATGGTGTCAATACCCCTGTAAATTCGATATGGCCGTGCATGTCTCTTTGCCGTCGATGGTACGTGGCAAAAGGACGCTATATTCACGCCTAGCCGCACCGCTCAGAAGGCCCATCGGATATGACCATGCCCGATTACTGCGTCTGAGAAAGCTTGACAGCTGCGAGGCACTCACCTATTATTTGAGGGCTGAGGATCGAAAGTGGAACAGCGGCGATTCCAAAGAGGCCGAAAGACACTGCCACGTTTTCGACGCCAAGAAAATCGGCGAGAAGGACGTACTTCACTGATATGCAGTATCCCTGTGCAACACCTTGACAGACGCACAGTGCGAAAACGCCTGCAAAGTTTGACAGGTGAGGTACAGCGGTCATGCAGGCGAACATGCACAAGAAACTGAGCGCATAGACTGCACGGTGGCTGAATAAGAAGACGTCAGCCAAAAGTGGCAGCAGAAGTCGCCCAAGAAGTTCTCCCGTATATAGAAACGTAGTCAGCAGTTGGGCCCTGTCTGTTGCGATGCCTTTGTCCAAGCCGTGGTCGACAATGGTAAGGCCAAACTGGACTGCAGCATAGTCACCTGCCACGGCAGCTACCAGAAAGACATAAAACCCTGGAATTCTCAGTAACAGCAGTGCATGGCTGAATGAAGCACTGAGGTAGTGGCTTGGCGTTGGCACGTCGTTGACTTCCCCGCAAGGTGGCCACCTGTAACATACACCCGGGTAGAAGGCACGAATGAACCCTTCGGTCTTAACAGCTATAGCGCCCAGAAGTGAACATTTAAGGGCTCGTTTTGTTTGTTAGACACAATATTCATCATCATCATCAGCCTGTCTACGCCCACTGCAGGGCAAAGGCCTCTCCCATGTTTCGCCAATCAACCCGGTCCTGTGCTTTCTGCTGCCACGTTATACCTGCAAACTTCTTAATCTCATCTACCCACCTAATTTTCTGTCTCCCCCCTCACGCGTTTGCCATCTCTTGGAATCCAGTCAGTTACCCTTAATGACCAGCGGTTATCCTGCCGACGTGCTACGTGCCCGGCCCATATCCATTTCTTCTTCTTGATTTCAACTATGATATCCTTAACCCCCGTTTGTTCCCTGACCCACTCTGCTCTCTTCCTGTCTCTTAAGGTTACACCTATCATTTTCCTTTCCATCGCTCGCTGCGTCGTCCTCCAGGTCAAGTTGAACCCTCTTTGTAAGTCTCCAGGTTTCTGCTCCGTAGGTAAGTACCGGTAAGATGCAGTTGTTATATACCTTCCTCTTCAGGGATAGTGGTAGACTACCATTCATGATTTGATAATGCTTGCCGAATGAGCCCAATCCCATCCTTATTCTTCTAGTTATTTCACTCTCATGGTTCGGCTCCGCGGTTACTACCTGTCCTAAGTAGACGTACTCCTTTACAACTTCCAGTGTCTCGCCACCTAACGTAAAGCGCTGTTCTCTGCCAAGATTGTTCCACATTACTTTAGTTTTATGCATATTAGTTTTCAGACCTACTCTTCTACTCTCCGTATCCAGTTCAGTAATCATAAGCTGTAATTCGTCTCCCGCGTTACTCATCAATGCAATGTCATCAGCGAATCGCAGGTTACTGAGATACTCTCCATTAACTCTTATCCTTTACTCTTCCCAATCTAGGGCCCTGAAAACCTCCTGTAAACACGCGGTGAATAGCATTGGAGAGATCGTGTCTCCCTGCCGTACGCCCTTCTTTATTGGGATTCTGTCGCTTTCTTTATGGAGGACTATAGTGGCTGTGGATCCGCTGTAGATTTCTTCCATTATGTTTATATAGGCTTCGTCGATGCCCTGATTCCGCAGTGCCTGCATGACTGCTGATGTCTCCACCGAATCAAATGCCTTCTCGTAATCTATGAAGGCTATGTATAGGGGTTGGTTGTATTCCGCGCATTTCTCTATCACCTGATTGATAGTATGAATATGGTCTGTTGTTGAGAAGCCTGTACGAAATCCTGCCTGGTCCTTTGGTTGATTGAAATCTAATGTCGTATTAATTCTGTTAGCAATTACTTTTGTAAATAGCTTGTAGACAACGGACAGTAAGCTGATGGGCCTGTAATTTTTCAGGTCCTTGACGTCCCCTTTCTTATGGATCAAGATGATGTTGGCATTCTTCCAAGAATCCGGTATCCTCCCCCCTGTCGAGAGACACTTCGTATACAGGGTGGCCAGTTTTTCTAACATAATCTCTCCACCGTCTTTCAACAGGTCTGATGTTACCTGATCCTCAACAGCGGCTTTGCCTCTTTGCATTCCCTTTAGGGCTTTCTTTACTTCTCCTGTCAATACTGGTGGGATGTCAGATTCCTCTGGGCTATTATTGCTTCTTACGTTATCATCCTGACTGTCTCGGCTGCTGTACAGATCTCTGTAGAACTCTTCCGCTACCTCAACTATTCTATCCATATTGGTTGTGACCTTGCCTTCCTTGTCCCTTAATGCATACATCTGATTTTTGCCTATGCACAGTTTTGTCTTCGTAGCTTTGAGGCTTCTTCCGTTCTTTAGAGCATGCTCAATTCTCTCCATATTATACTTTCTTATGTCGGCTACTTTTACGCCTATTGATTAACTTGGAAAGCTCCGCCAGCTCTATTTTGTCTGTTGCATTTGAGGCTTTCATGGTTTGCAAAGGTAGGCAAGAAGCAGGCTGGAGATCATGCAGTTGGGGAATATGGCATCGGCTCTAGAAACGCCAGAGGGGAGTTACTAGTAGAATTCGCAGAACGCAATAATTTACGAATCTTGAATACCTTCTACAGAAAACGGGTTACTCGTAAGTGGACGTGGAGGAGTCCTAAAGGCGAAACTAAAAATGAAAATAGACTTCATAATGTGTGCCCACCCGGCCATTGTACATGATGTGGAAGTAGTTAACAAGATCCGATGCAGTGACCACAGAATGGTAAGATCTAGAATTCACCTAGTCTTGAGGAAGGAACGGCAGAAACTGATACGCAAAAAGCTGATTAATGAACTAGTTCTTAGAGGGAAAGTACAGGAATTCAGAGTTTCACTTCAGAATAGGTACACGGCTTTAACCGAGGAAACCGACCTTAGCGTTGACGCAATGAATGATAATCTGACTAGTATCATTAAGGATTGTGCAGTGGAAGTCGGGGGTACAGTCGTTAGACAGGACACTGGTAAGCTATCCCAAGAGACGAAAAACCTCATTAAGAAACGTCAAACTATGAAAGACACAATATTAATGAGAACTAACAGACAATGATGCCAAGGGAGGTATAGGGGATATTATTAGAAGTAATTGTAATGTAAATGTGAAGAAAGAACAAGTGGACGAAAAGATAACTTGCCACCGGCAGGGATCAAACCTGCGACCTTCGAATTACTCGTCCCACCGGCAGGGACCGAAACTCCCTATACTTTCCTTGGCATCAATGTCCGTTAGTTCTCATTGCTATAGCGCACAGGAAGGACAAGGCACTGAGGTACGACGCAGACAGTGTGCTAACTTCCAACGAATTATTAACAACGAAGCTGTTCTTAGTGGAGGCTTTCATGTCCGGTGTCGACGAAGAACTGATCACGTGGCCTCGTATCGTGGCGAGAGTGAGCCTTGGTAGGAAGGGGAGGGCTGCGAGAGGCGAGGGACAGGATGTCGAGGGGTGAACCTTCGAGAAACGCGCCAAGATTGGGGTGATGGCGAGGCAGAGTGGCGTGTAAGATAGCGTGTCATTGTCAGTGTTAAGGAGTTTGCCCTTTTAAGATGGCGAACATTGCTCACTCTCCCAAGAAAGAAGCCTCCCGACGTGAGCGTCAGCCGGCCGGATCTTTTAACGAGAGAGCTAAAGAGCATAATTTGAACGTGCGCAATCAAACTGGAAGATTTCTGGGTGAGCATTGCAAGCGCTGTGGCTGTACCCCTGATTTTCAGCGCACGCTGTTCCTTAAGCAAGGGAATGATAAAACTGAGCGCGAAAGCGTGGAAGCTTTTTTCATCCATAAAGCAGGGGACAACTGCGTTAGCAGGCCTTCCATCATTTTCTCTGACGCTGAGATTGATTATCTCAAAGGTTTTATTAAATGCGAAGCATTTCTTAGCGAACTTCGGCGAGTTTGAGCGTATCTATCTATCTATCTATCTATCTATCTATCTATCTATCTATCTATCTATCTATCTATCTATCTATC
This sequence comes from Rhipicephalus appendiculatus, assembly GCA_030522465.1. Lineage (NCBI taxonomy): Eukaryota > Metazoa > Arthropoda > Arachnida > Ixodida > Ixodidae > Rhipicephalus > Rhipicephalus appendiculatus. Next base: position 12,621 of record JALIZH010013602.1, read on the forward strand.
TATCTATCTATCTATCTATCTATCTATCTAGCCGCCTACGACTTTGTGCTCTCCTGGCCGTATCGTTAATGGGATTTGTACCAAATTTGGTATGACATAACATGACCGTATGACGAACATAAATGGCTGGTTATATCATGGAAAATCATGATTAACTTGTTATGAAAAGTATGATTTACATGCCACGCTCATGGCGCGCTCGTGGCCGTTTCGTTAGCTTGATATACACCAAATTTGGGATTGAGTGACGTGACTGTATGACGAACATAAATTACAAGTGGTAATATGGAAATCATGACTTGTCATGTGCGACATGACTTGCATGCCACGCTCATGGCGTGCTCGCGGCCGTTTCGTTAGCTTGATACACACCAAACTTGGTATTGAGTGACGCGACTGTATGACGAACATAAATGACTAGTGGTAATATGAAAATCATGACTTGTCATGTGCGACATGACCTGCATGCCACGCTCATGGAGCGCTCGCGGCCGTTTCGTTAGCTTGATGTACACCAAATTTGGTATTGAGTCACGTGACTGTATGACGAACATAAATGACTAAGTGGTGAATATGGAAAATCATGACTTGTCATGTGCGACATGACTTGCATTCCACGCTCATGGCGCGCTCGCAGCCGTTTCGTTAGCTTGATATACACCATATTTGGTATTGCGTGACATGACTGTATAATGAACAGAAGTGGTAGGTGGTAACATGAAAATCTTGGCATGCATGTCACCCTACAACGCCATTTACATGCCACGCTCATGGTGCGCTTGCGTCCAGTTCGCTAGCTGGATATACACCAAAATTGGTATTGCGAGACGTGACTGTATGACGAACATAAATGATAGGTCCTAACATGTAAAACATGACATGCAAATTATGTAAAGCATGATCTGCTCCTTCCTGGCTGCTTCGGATTACATCGATTCCCACAGTGGGTGGGATCTGCCGGCTTTTTTAATGCGTAGTTCTCACTCGCACATCTCGGTGATGTCTTTTCATTTTTTCATCCTGTTGATGCCTTTTTCGGCGCGAAGCGCCCATCAGTTGTCATGCGTTTTTTTTTCCCACTACAGTGCTCTTTTATTCCTGCACGCATGGTCCATGTGAATTCCTCTGCTAGCTAAACAAATTCTTAACATTGTTTTTTATCACTGCTTGTCAGTTCCGGGAAAATGTTATTGTAACAACGAGTGTTCCGAGCGATTATGGCACATATATTTGCAATGGTAAAGGCAATAAAGTTCAGTTGTAAGTCAGCGCCTGTTGTGTCTACTATGTGTCTCTGTCCGTGTGATCCTTAGCGCTGCCCCCCCACGAAAGTTTGACCATGGAACCAGCTCGCCGAAATCAAAGTTCTGCTAGAGCATGCAGTTCGATGTGTTCAGGCATACACTTCCATGTAGTAAGTATAGTAGCGCCTTTCTAAGAATTTCAACTCTTACTCTTTCGGTAGCACGTAAACGTTCTCACAAATTTCTCACGGCTCGGGCTTTTGTCACAATGCGGTACGTGCAATTCAGGGCGAAGACAGAATTGTTTTTCGGGAGGGGTTCAACCATAGTTTATGTATGTTCGTGCGTGCGTTTATGTGTGCGTGTATATAAAAATTGAAAAATTTCTGGGGAAGGGGAGACACACCCCTCCCCCCCCCCCGTATGGCTACGCCCCTGCTGCAATTTCGTGTTCGCGACCCCCCAAAATTATGTACTTTTAAACATTCCTTACATCACATATAGTATTAATAGATAATATATAGCTTATCTACGTATGTTAGCGCATACGCAACATTTTCGAAAATGAAATGAAAATGAACTATATATCAGAAATGAGCGTTGCATTGAAAATGGACCATCTATCAGAAATAAACGTTAATTCATCGACAGCAAGCTCGTGTGTGGCCTGCTATTCCGCCGTGTTGGCCTTGTTTTAGGGCTGAAATTCCATCATGTATGAATATGATGTCGCTTATTTCATCCTTTGTATTGAAATTCCGATCAAATTTTACTTGTCTTAGGTAAAAAACCATGTGAGTAGTTGTCCCTACCTGTTATTGAGGGCCCTGGCGCCACTTGAGGTGACCGGATTGTGCAGTTGTCCGTCGCACGGGGCGCTGTCGGTGTGGGGCTTTCGCCTCCGGATGTGTAGTGGCGCTGGATTCTTCGCCAGCATTATGATTGGCATTGTTTGCAAATTGAGCGCTGCTAAGATCAGCAGCGTCCCGTTCAGACCGAACGTGTCCCACGAGTCGAGACACAATGAACGGGCCGATGATGCCCGCCAGTCCCCAGGTTCCGAACTTCAGCGAACTCGCGAAGGCCTTGGTACTTGTCGAAATACGGCAGGGTGTATACCGTGGAAGCAATAATGAAGAGCCCGTACCCGAAGCCTAAAGTGAAAGACTGATTGTATTTGGCATTTTGTTAGCAAGAAAGCAACATATGTTGTTGGTTTCAGCCATGCATGCAAGAACACTTTACACGCCTGCCACGCTACAGTGAACCTACTCCAACGAGTAAAAACAGGGAATATCTGCTGGATTTCTGAAGTACTTACGTAATGTGGCTTGGCACGTCTTAACAGAAATGTTGAATTTTAAACATGAGTATGCGTTTCGCAGCCATTATTTTATCAACTTCTCTATGTGTACTGCAATTCATCCACAAGGCAATGTGAGACAAGTATCGAGTGCGGTTCGCAATATGAAAATTTTCAAGTTCGAAGCTGCCAACGTATGACAGCGAGTCGACGACGAAATGAAACCTTGAGTGTGGGTGTGGTTGACTGGCAAAAAGGTGTAGTAGTGGTTCGAGACACCAGCGACCTTAAAATGGCTGGCTCTCCATATTTCAACATGAAAAGGGACAACACATCAATTTATCAGCTATGAAGCAGAGTAGTGGTTACTTTTATTGCAGAAAGCACAATAAATTTTAGAGTTACAGTTATGTTTAGATATGGGACGTGAATTTGCCAGTAGCGCGTGCTGATGTGGCTGTATTCAAGGGTCGAAAATTTTACAGTTTAGCTAACGCTGCGGAGAGCACAGGCGAAATCCTAATCTTTCACCAAACACTCATGGTACCTTGACGTTCTCCGCCGAAAACGTTTTCACTTGTTCCCTTTCAGTCGCCTACACGCGAACACTTGGTTTACAAGTTGAGACTTTTTCTACGAGTAATATTAACTTCTACGCTGAATAATTTTACTCACTTTAATTCGCATTTCCTTCCGGTTTAACTCCCACTAGTTCATTTAACATGTTGTTCATTTTGCCATTTCTTTGGATGTTAATTCACATTTGATTTATTCGCACACCCTCACTACATTATTTCACTGTTATTCACACTCGATGAAATTTTATAGCGCATATACTACCACGTCATTTACCTTTAATTTACCTTAATTCAGTGATGAACACTCGTACTTGCTACGCGTACCTCCGCTACATTACACCTACCAGCAGCATCCGGCTTATTGGTAACAATGGCGTTCACGGCGCCAGACGCCGTGAACTCATGAGCCATATGAGTCTCTCACGCGATTAAGATTTCAACATATATTCATTACAGTAATAAAGCACTGGTACAGCCCTGTGGCACCTTATGCGATCAGATTGCAGACATTTGCACATTCCATTTGTGCGAGATGCTCGCATCTTCAAATATCGTTCGTCCTTCCACCGAATGGCACCCATGTTACCAGTAAGCCAGCCTCCCCACGCGACATGGGCCCAACTGATGGCGTGCCAGCATAGGCGTGCGCAGGGGGGGGGGGGGGGCGAGAGGGAAGGGCGCAAAGGCCAGCCCCGTACATTGACATAATAGGGAGACGGGGCGCTGCGATGAACCTTCGCCCCCCCCCCCCTCCCCCCTCGCCTGAAGGAAAACCGTGCGCACGCCTATGCGTGCCAGTGTTTCTGTTGCGGCGCTATGTGACAACGACGCGGGGCCATGAAGAACGTGTCCCTTTCTCGAGGAGCCGGGAGTGGGTCGCGCGCGATGAGGAGCTCTCCTGTGACTATGCCGCGGATACGTCCCGTTTCTCCAGAATAAACTTCCTTTCGTCAGCATATCCCGATATCCCGCTAACGCCATAGACTTGGGGGCGAAGTTTACTCGCTCGTTAACCTGACGTGGCGAGTCGAACATTGTCGATACAGCTGATTCAAACACTGCCATGTTACTGATTCTATCATTCGACTAGCGGGCTTCCTACGTAAAAGTTGGAAAAAATGCCGTTTTCGTCGTTAGCGCTATGGTGTGCTCTCTAGTTCCCTGAGTGCGAACGTCTCAACGCACTGTAGTAATATCACGGAGAACATAAATCACTGCGTGCACTGTTATGACCTTCGTGAGAATTTCTCCCAGTACGACGATGATTCCATCATGTGATACAGATCCGCGGTGCTTTGTACACCTATAATGTGCTTCAAAAGCTTGATCGGAATTTAAGCGAAGCGCTCTTGGTTTGACCGACGTAAAATATGATCTACTTGATACAACTTAAACGTTGCGTTTTCTAGTGATCGCCTCACTGTTCGAACCGCGAGGAGTTGATCGATTACTTCTGAATTTCTAGTGAAATCAGTTATGTCGCTTCATCGTCCTTCAAAAGTCGTAGACGTCGCCGTAGTTCCAATACGTGGATGGTGAACGAGCTAAAAAGTACACAATAGTATACAGCGAAAGGGCTTGTGTTAACGTCTTCAGCTAGGGTGCGCTGTACCACCACGTCAGTCCTCATTTTCATCCGTGCATTTCAATTGAGTAACAGTGGATCTTGCCTACCGCAGCCAGATGTGCTACGAACGACTGGCATATCGATCATTTAAAATGTCTGCAGTTGTCATGTCCCACGCACTGAAGCTTACTTGGCTTAGCCGGATGTATGAACCACAGCTGCTTGAAAAGTCATTTTTATAACGTTGGAAAAAAGTTTCAGTTCACTACAAGAAATAAAGAAGCGTGTACATGAGGCCAAAAAAAAAAAACACGTTAGGCTCACGCGACAAAATGGATGACGTCTTACCAAGCTCCGGCTTAACGCAGCAGCTGTGTCACTCGTAGATTGTCTAAATAAACAATGAAAATTGCAGTGCGAGCGTACTCATATATCAGAGTGACTTTACAGGCATTTGATTCTTACCTTGAGCTACGCCGAACGTGATGGCCATCCAAACCATGTCAGGGGAGAAAGCCGAACCAATCAGCGCCAACGATGAGAGCATGGCGCTAGCGATAACAACTTGATAGGTGCTCAGAAAACGCTCTAAAAGAAAAGCAAGAATTCCTGCAAGAATGTCATTGTCGCAGTTAAACGCCGAGATTGAGGTTAGACGAAAGCATTTCATCTGGCTAACTAAACGTTGTAGATTTTTTTTACCGTTTCTCCACACGACTATCAGGAGCAGTTATAGTGCATGGTGGCTGAAGAAGCAACTACGAAAAACGCCGGCATATCCCTCGCATTGTGATATTGAACTCCTTCATGCGACGCCGTCGGCGAGTAGCAGCATATGCAGGATATTTATGCTTTGAACCAAGCGTTCCTTGGTGTATCGGTATGTTTGTATTTAAGCGAGTAGTCGTGCATATGTTGTGGGCTCACCAACCACGCCGAGCATCACCAGCTAACGCCGGCCACAACTCTTATGGGGCTGAAATTTGCCCAACAGGGCGCGCGTCATAATATTAGCTTAATTTTAGCCCGTCATACTGCAGAGCTATTCTCGGCGACAACTTTTCTTGACTGCACGGTGGAAGTTACAGAACCGAAGCGCATGCCCGCTATCGGGCCAATAAATAGTACTTGAGTTTAGTGATACTTTTCTCATTTCGCCTCGCTCAAGTTAAATGCTGCTCTATTTTTTATGAAACTCGAAGAATTGCGGGACGTCTTACGTAAAATACAGTTGTTGCTAACTTTGCAAGAATACCTTTCCTTCTCTTTCCATTTTTTAGACAGTACCACCTTTTGAGCCCACCCGTTTTCCAAAGTAAACACGGCGCCCATGACAGAGTGGGGTCAGTGTGGGGCCGCAAACGCGCTGTTTAGTTCCTCCAATGAAAATGTACTTGTCAAAATGACACTAAAATTTACACTGAACCTTCATCATCACAGGATAGCGCGCACTGATTACGGGGACAAAGGGAGAAGAACACGACAACACAAGCGCTAACTTTCAACTTAAAGGGGCCCTGCAACACTTTTTGAGCATGCTCAGAAAACGCTGCCGATCGGTAGTCCAGGCTCTCGAGAACACGCGAGCCAAATATTATAGCGCAGCACGCGGCGTGGAATTCACAATAAATTCTCAAAGTCAGCCAGAAATTGCTTTCTCTTCTCTCGACAAATGACGTTGCGTACCCAAAAATCACTCGTCACCGACGAGAGATTTTTTTTGTATCAGCCATTGGCTGATTGAGCATGGCGCGCTCGGTAGTTACAGAGGCCGCCGCGGGAGGCCGCGACTTCTCCACGCGTGCGCGCGCGATCGCAAAGAAAATTCGCGTATTCTAACAAAAAAAGAAAGAGAAAAAGCGCTCAAGATCACGAGGCGCGCGTGACGTATTTTCTTTCCCCGTGCCATCCCTCCCTGCTTAGCTTCCAGCGCTTTCGACGGGACGAGAGAAGAGAGAATGCAATTGCAGCGTGCGAGAAATCTTTGTAACTCCACTCGTACTGGACGGATTCCAAAAATTTTTGCGGCAATGAATTCGTGAGGCAATAAGCTCCTTTAGTGAATCCATTCCATGGCTACTTGGAAAAGTGTTGCAGGGCCCCTTTAAGTTTAATCAAGGAAAACGGAAGAAAATAACACAGAGAGTCCCACGCATGCGTCACTGCGCAGAAAAACATAACTGAACTATATGTCACACATCACTTCAAAGCCTAACAACATGGCGAGGTGATAACACATATCTGTTCAACCTTGCAAGGCGCTAATCGGTGTGGCCAAGAAAAGATAGTTCTTTATCTGTTAGTGCCAATGACGTTTGGCTCACACATCTATGTCCTTTTTTTATTTGGAAGGCCTCGCAGATCTCCCTTGAAATCTTGTCCGTGTTACGGAATAAAACTGTGGTGCCTGTGAAATCCACGGAGCACTCGCAGTCCCTGCAATGCATGCCAAGGTGGGTTGAAAATGCGGGGCCTTTAACTGCGTTCCTGTGTTCATTAAGGCGCATATTCAGACATCTGCCCGTCTGGCCAACGTAAACGCGGCCACGTGATAACGGGATGCTATACACGACTCCCGAGGTGCAAGGCACATGTCTGTAAGTGTGGTTAATGCTGCATGCTTTACTGGTCCTAGAATTCGACTCTAAGCGTCTGCGCACCGCCGGGCATACGCCGCGCACCTTGTGTTCCGCGGAGAACACCACCTTCACGTCATGCCGTGCGCCAACCTTTTTTAGACGATGTGACAGCCCATGCACATACGGTATCACCGCAAACTTCACCTTGTCTTTTACTTTAGGCTCAGTCACACCTAGCTGCTGCCCTGCCATCGATTTCGTTAGCTCCCGCAAAAGCCGGCTACATGCGAGAACCGTCGTCTGGTTCGGATAGCCCGCCTTCCTAAGTTTGCTCAACTGTACATTAACGCTTCCTTCCATCATGTGTTCACATGATTTTTTCAGGGCTGATCGCAGGGCAGATATGGCTATGCCATTCTTAACAACCTTAGAGTGGGCCGACCGGTAATCCAACAAAGGCTTAACGCTCCTGGGACTGTATTGCCCACCTTGGCACGTATTGCAGGGACTGCGGGTGCTCTGCGGATTTCACGGGCACCACAGTTTTATTCCGTCACACGGACAAGACTACAAGGGAGATCTGTGAGGCCTTCCAAATAAAAAAAAAGGACATAGATGTGTGAGCCACACGCCATTGGCACTGACAGATAAAGAACTATCTTTTGTTGGCCACACCGATTAGCGCCTTGCAAGGTTAAACAGATATGTGTTATCACGTCGCCATGTTGTTAGGCTCTGAAGTGATGTGTGACATATAGTTCAGTTATGCTTTTCTGCGCAGTGACGCATGCGTGGGACTATCTGTGTTATTAGATGCGAAGCATCTTATGCTCGGGGCTATGTCCGTCCCTCCCGCGTCCCGCGTCTGGCCACTTTCATGAAGTATGGAAGCACCCACTATGCGAACCAGAACACTGTAGTACAATATAAGGCCGTCAACCACCACTACAGTCACCAGAGTCATGGCCGAGAGCAGAGAGGCTGCTTAGCAATGGCTAGGCAGGTGGTGTGTGTCGCCCAGGTTGACTCCATTCCTCGATCTTGCTTGCATGTGTTTGGTGGGGGGCTTAGTCCGTCCCTCCTTCCCGCGTCCCACACTACCACAGCGCATGCGCGTGTCCTCCCCCCTCTCTCTCTCCTCTAGGAGTACTCTACTCTACGGAGCGGTGCCCGCGTCCCGCGTCCTACACCCCCCACAGCGGATACGCGTCCCCTCCCCCCTCTATCTCCTCTCCTAAGCTCACCCCCCTCTCTCTCCTCTAGGAATCATCTACTCTACGGAGCGGCTCCCGCGTCCCACACCCACACAGCGCATACGCGTCTCCCCTCTCTCTCTCCTCTCCTACGGTTCCCCCCCGTTCTCTCCTCTAGGAACCCTCTACCGAGCGGCGCGCGACAGATGGTGCGACAGCTGCATAATCCATTGTAGTTCCACGGTATAAAAATGACGGAGTGCGCCTCATTCTCTCTCCTGTGCAGCGCCGCGATGAGCGCCCAGGCCACTGCCGCGAGACGAGAGCTGCGACGTTTCTCCCGCTCAAGCTAACCATCTCCCCGCTGCTTCGCATCCACACATGGTTCCCTTTAGCGGGAGATGTGGGGAAGTTTTTTCCTTCCGTTTTCCTTGATTAAAGTTGAAAGTTAGCGCTTGTGTCGTGTTCTTCTCCCTTTGTCCCCGTAGTCAGTGCGTGCTATCCTGCGAAGATGAATACAAACCAACTCGCCTAGTTTTCTGCTTTGTTGTACACTGAACCATCGAAATGTTTTTGCCATCCACATGTTTATCTAATATTCTAAACGCGTTAACAATGCGAGCGAGTAAAACCGAAGTCAGCCACAAGCTGCAGTACTACTTGCGGAGCAACACATGCGGAGCCCTACCTCCGTAGCCTTCGCTCCAATGTCAAGATAAGTTGTCTCCGAGTGTGAGAAGCTTCCATTGCGCTCAGTCTCTCACCTGCTAAATGTGCCGTCATGGCGGCGCAATTCTGAGGCCATGACGCCGACTCCCTGCTAACGTTGAATTCGTCCATGAATTCCACGAAGAATATACCGAGACATGATTGCGGCAACATCAGAAAGAATGCAGCAGCTGCCATCGCTATCGGCCACGCTCCAACACCTGTCCTTGTATTCTGCGGCTTCATGAGAAGAGTCGCTCGGTCCTGGCAGGTTCTGCAGGCGTTCCCTTGTGCGGTTGTCGCAAGTGCGTGCTGGAATTTCATAGCGAATGGAAAATATAAATCTGTCTTCAGGCTATTTTCATACTATGCGTAGTTTACGACTTCTTTATGACATTTCACCAACAAGGCTAAAGGCACAGCGGAGCTGTATTTTCTGTTATCAGGTGGCTTCGCTAAGGTTTTGCTATAGTTTTGCTAGGTTATGCTATGTCAACTTTTGCTAAGTTCGGCAAGTAATATCAAGCTTTAACCTACATATTACAATGGTAATGCTTATATAAAGCTAGACAGGGTTTATTCCTCATTCAGCCCCGTTTCAAACGGGACTCGAACTTGGAGTTAAAACACATTCTGGGCCCATGGCAAACCAGCCTCCATTGCGTTACTCGCCACGAAAGCGCTGCTGACTTTCCTGCGGGCCACGAGCCCGAATGAAACTTTGTAAATAGTGTAGTCTACGTGTGTGTGGCTGTATGTGTTATGTGTTTATCATTGTATATATCATAATCATCACGCAGCCCCTGGAGTAGCATGTCAGGCGAAAAGCCAGACAAACATCTCCAGCTATTCATTAAAATATTTCTCTCTCTCTCTCTCTCCTCATACGAGCTTCATCCCAGTAATTGCCCATGCTTATCAAACCATACCCTCAAGCTAAACTAAGCTTCAACTCTGGTTCGCGTTGGCGAGCATCCTAGCGCTCTGTCTTTGGCTACCTTACCTCTGGAATGCCTACCGCGCTCTGGCACGTCTATGCAACCATTGGTGAGCGTCGTAATGCTCCGTCTCTGGCTAGCTTCCTTCTGGAACGCTTACCGCTAGCGTACCGCGCTCCGCAGGAGAGCGCGTGTCGGTTCGTAATGATGATAGTTTTCGGATTCAGCAGACACATAACGGCCGTGAAACAGGTCCGCTGTTAAAAAGAAGACGGCTTCAGACTGGCCATTGAAATGGATCAAAAGTTTACTGTCTCACGAAAAGCTAGATATTATATGTTAAAACAATTTTTGTATACCAGTATGTAGGACTGCTTAGTGAATTTACAGTTATCATTTCTCAGCAAGCGTTCATCGGTTCTTGAGCAGAGCTTTTCCCGAACACGACTGGAGCAGTTGATACTTCTTCACTGAAGGTGAGCAATGTGCACGATTGGACGAGTCTTGGATTGATCGTGATTCCGCGTGGGTGAAACAGCGCACAGGAGTAGAGCTCAGAGAGACTCAAACAAGCAAGTGTGGTATTTTTTATGCCCTAGTCATGACCGCTGGATGGGAGAGCGCACGGTATGGCCTGCCACGTCGGCCGCTGTTGCAACACGAGAGCGACGGAAGGCGTCATCCAGAGCGATCAGCGTTTGGCCCTGGACCGTGACATTTACGTCGCGCGGGTCATTGCTTCGTTGCACAAAGGAAAAGGAAGCGTGATGATAAAAAACTTCAGCTAAGAATACCAACACTTGAACAGCTGCACGGCGATCAGCTATGCGCTTGCCTTTTCAGGTTCTGATGAAGCTCAAACGACGACCCCAATACCCGAACCATCCTTTGACGTCAACCGAAGTCTTCCTCAATCGCCAGCAGCAACAGCTCCGATTACTTCTGCAGCAACACAAAGGCTCTTTCTCGTGGTCATCAAGGGTTCGAGAAACGCCACTTGCTGTGCACCGCATCATAACGGAAGAAAATCCGGTACAGACTCTCACTCCGTGAGAGTCTCTACCGGGTTTCAACGCGTTACCTTGACGCTACAAAGCGATAAGTCGACGAAGTGCTATGGTATGACATAATGCAGTCTTCGAAGACTCCCTGGGCATCACAAGTAGTCTTGGTGAAGAATAAGGATGGCACTCTGCGTTTCTGTATCAACCATCGCCTGAACAAGATGACGAAGAAGGACGTATATTAACTCCCACGGATATGACGACAACGCCTTGGATACACTCTGTATTGCAAAGTACTTCTCTTCGATGAACCTCAAGACGGGCTATTGGCAAATTGTAGTCGAGGAGAGAGACTGCGAGAGGACGGCCTAGACAACACCAGACGGCCTGTTTGAGTTCAAGGTCGTGCCATTTGATCTTTGCTCTGCTCCTGCGACGTTCCAGTGTGTTATCGACACAGTACTGGCTGGATTAAAGCGGCAGACTTGTCTCAACTACCTGGATGACGTCGTTGTCGTCGCTCCCACATTTGACGAGCAACGCCGAGCCTCAGAACAGTACTTCACGCAGGCGTCCGGCCTAACTCTCCCAGCGGAGAAGTGCGAATTTTACGTATGAGGAACGCCTCTTTCTAGGTAACGTGGTCAGCAACTCTGGAGTCCGCGCCGACCCGCTGAAGAGAGCCGGCATGGCTGCATTATGCGTGCGTTGATTTCACCGATTATGCCCCTAAAGTTACAGGGGGGTTGTCAAAAACGTTGTTAAACAAGAGGGAGCCAACAGGAAACTCAGGGACCTTGTGGAATACCTCGACAGACCACCGTTATTCCAAATGAATTCAAGGGAGAAGGAGCGTTGTTATTCTTGCGAAACGGCGTTCTCCTAAAGAAGAACTTCTTACGACTTGCAGCCAACTACCTGCTCCTTATACGTTCAGCACTGCGTGCACAGGTTTCGGAGGATTTAAATTAGGACCCGACGGCTGGCACCTTAGATTTTCCCGCACGCTCGGGAGGATACAGAGAGTACTATTGGCCTCGCCTCACTGCCGACGCCCCCCCAGTAAGTAAGGACTTGCCGACATTAAAAGCGACGGAAGACACAACCCACTAGGCCAGCGGGACTTCTGCAGCCCATCGAGCCACCTCGACGGCCATTCGAGCGAATTGGGATGTACTTACTGGGGCCGTTCCCCACGTCGACTTTCGGAAATAAATGGATATTCATAGCTACCGACTACCTTACCCGCTACGCCGAAAAAAGGGCCCTGCTGAAAGGCAGTCAAGTTCATCATTCAGAATAGCATCCTGCGTCATTGCGCCACAGAGGTCCTCACCACCGACAGAGGCATGCCCTTTACTGCAAGCTTAACTCAGACAATCTTTAGATACAGCCAGACAAGCCGCCGCCGCATCATCACAGACCAGTGACCTCACCGAGCGTCTAAATAAGACCATCACCGACATGCTAGCCATGTACGTCGACGTCGAACACAAGAAGTGTCATCTTTCTGTACATGACCTTCGCATACAACACCGCTCTGCAAGAAACGACGCAGATGCCGCCATAAAAGTTGTTCTGCGGAAGGTGCCCGGCAACGACGCCATGTTACCCAACGTCACCGACGAGGAAAACATCGACGTCACCGTCTACCTACTGCGCGCCGGAGAAGCCTCACAACTCACCTGTCTGTGCATCCAGAGCCAGCTAAAGACCGCCAGCTAAATACCGCCAGCCGTCGTTGCAACATTCGATGACGCCGTGCAGAGTGTCAGCTCGGCGACCGCGTTTGGTTCTGCACACGCATACAGACATACAAGGTGCTTCGACGCCTGGGCTCTCGAGACTACGAGGTTATGCCGGATGGCATAACTAACTCTCAGCGCGCAACCTGAATTTGTTCATGTCGCGCGCCTTAAGCCGCTCTATGCGCGTTCAGGAACCTGGGGACTGTGTTTTAAGGGGCGAAGCTCCTTAGGGCCCAGGCTTGTCTGCCGTCGCGCCGGTGTAGCCACACGATGACGATGACGCTGATGACGATGAAGAATAAGCGCGTTTCCAGACCACACATTCTCTTTCTGCCATGGACGAAATCGATCGTGAACGCGCTCTCGCCCGCGAAAGGCAAAACGGCAACGCAGGCAAGAAGCTGCTACCCCGGTGTTGAGGACGCGGGAAGCGGTGGCAAACGTCCCACCACCATCAGGTGAACTTGTATAGACATCGCCTTCTCGAACTTTAGACTACATCCAATTCACGATCCCTTTGGTTTGTACTTTACGGACCACAAGGCCCTTATACTCAAAGGGAAAAAATGTTCCCCTGAGCTTAACGTCATATATGACTAAAACAAAATCAGGGGAACCCCCTTCCTTGTGGCCCGTAGATCTCTTGAACAAAATCATCATCTACCCCATATCTAAATAATAAAACATTGTGTATATACTTTATCAATATGTAAATAATAAAACATTGTGTATATACTGTATCGGTATGTAAATAATAAAACATTTTGTAAATACTGTATATATAATCACACCACACCCCCACGTTTCTGTGTCAGGTCTTTGTATGATGATCGAGTGGGCAAAATGTACGGATGATTCACGGTTTACCAGATTACCTCCGGAGCTTCGCCCACCCATCACCATTCACTTCGTGGATA
>JALIZH010013604.1:0-16556 GCA_030522465.1 Rhipicephalus appendiculatus
AACACAGGGCAACACCGCTATTTTTGTGACCAACCCATTCTCGTACATTGTTATGTTGGTTCGAGGGGAATGTCTCAGCAGAGTGGAACCCGTCGACGACGCACAATTTCTGGACGTACCTGATGACTTTGAACTGTCCCAGTTGCCGTACCATCAAAGCTGTTTCCAGGTCTGATCCGTCATCTGCTGATGTTTTTGGTAACTCCCATCGGTGATAACTTTACGTCGGTCCAGCGTTCCAAGCTTCTGGGCCTTTTGCAAGAATTTCGATCTTCTTTCGATGTCGGGCAAACTTCTCGCGGTCGCACGTCCGCCTGTTACACATCGCATGGACACTGGCGCCCAGCCACCGTTACGGCAACGTCCATATCGCGTGTCGCCTGCCCAACGTCGGGTAATTAATGAGCAAGTAGACGATATGCTCCGACGCGACGTAATTCGGCCCTCGGACAGCCCATGGGCGTCTCCTGTTGTTCTCGTTGCGAAGAAGGACGGTTCTGTGCGGTTCTGTGTGGACTACCGACGGCTCAATAAGATCACTAGCAAGGATGTTTATCCACTACCGCGCATTGACGACGCGATTGACAGCCTCCACGGAGCCGAATTCTTCTCTCGATTTGCACTCGGGGTACTGGCAAGTACGCATGGCTGACGACGCTCGACCGAAGACAGACTTTGTCACACCCGACGGCTTGTACGAGTTCAAGGTCATGCCGTTTGTTCTGTGTAATGCTCCCACGACCTTTGAGAGCATGATGGACACCGTTCTGCGCAACTTGAAATGGCACACGTGCTTGTGTTACCTGGACGACGTCGTTGTTTTCGCTCCGGATTTCTCCACGCATCTCCAACGTCTGAAAGAAGTTTTCACACGTGTGAGCAACGCCGGCCTCCAACTAAATCTGAAGTGCCGATTTGCAGCAGGGCAACTCATAATCCTAGGTTACGTCGTGTCCAAGGACGGAATTCTTCCCCGATCCGGCCAAGCTTCGGGCCGTGGCCGAGTTTCCCAAACCTGCGTCCGTCAAAGAACTGCGCACTTTCGTAGGCCTGTGCTCATACTTTCGACGATTCATACGAAACTTTGAGACGATCATATCGCCACCGACGAAGCTCCTTGGAACTAACGGGCCCATTAATTCGTGGTCATCCCAGTGCGACGACGCGTTCGTCAAGCTCCGCCATTTGTTGGCGTCTCCCTCCCATACTACGCCACTACGTCCCTACGGCCCGAACGGAGGTGCACACAGACGCCAGCGGTGTAGGCCTCGGCGCTGTCCTGGCGCAGCGCAAACCCGGATTCCCCGAATATGTCATGGCATACGCAAGCCGTACGCTCACGAGAGCCGAGACAAATTACACGGTTACGGAAAAATAGTGCCTGGCCATCGTCTGGGCCCTTACAAAGTTTCGACCCTATTTGTATGGTCGCCCATTTGATGTCGTCACCCGCCATCATGCACTCTGCTGGCTGTCGTCATTGAAGGATCCCTCAGGCCGTCTCGCCCGCTGGGCTCTTCGCCTCCAAAACTACGACATCCGCGTGCTGTACCGCAACGGACGCAAGCATGCTGACGCCGACGCCCTCTCGCGCTCCCTTCTGCCTGACGACAAAGCCCCCTGCTCAGTATCTTCCATTGCCGTTTCTGTCATCGATGTTCACATCATCGCTACCGAACAGCGCAAGGACAATTGGATCGCCCCGCTGATCGACTTGCTCTCTGATTCGTCCGCAACACCATCCACTCGCGCCTTGCGTCGTCAAGCTCACCATTTCGCCATACGTGACGGCTTGTAGCATCGACGCAATTACAACGCCGACGGCCGGCAGTGGCTACTCGTGATACCCCGCAGTCTGCGGTCGGAAATGTGAGTCATTCCACTCTGATCCGCAATGCGCGCACTCTGGGGTGTCCAAAACTTACCCCCGCATTCGACAACGCTACTTCTGACGAGGTATGTAGCGCTACGAGCAGAAGTTCGTTCGCTCCTGCCTCGATTGCCAACGCCGCAAACCGTCAACACACATGTCCCCAGCCGGTCTACAACCGTTACCATGCCCTGACCGTCCGTTTGGGCGCGTGGGTATCGATTTGTATGGACCACTTCCCTTGACGTCGGCTGGTAACCGCTGGGCCATCGTCGCCGTAGACCATCTAACGCGATACGCCGAAACCGCCGCCCTCCCTGCGGCTACTGCGCACAATGTTGCCTCCTTCCTGCTGCTCCTTCCACCCCAGGAGCTTCTTAGAGTTCGAGGCCGTGTCTTCCTGTCGGAAGTCGTCGAAGCCATCCTCACGGAGTGCCATTCTGTCCACCGCAAAACTACTGCTTACCACCCGCAGATGAATAGCCTCACCGAACGCTTTAACCGCACCCTCGGCGACACGCTTTCGATGTACGTCGCCGCCGACCACAAAAATTGGTATGCTATACTGCCCTTCGTCACCTACGCTTACAATACCGCCCCTCAGAGCACTACTGGTTTTTCACCCTTCTTCTTACTATACGGACGGCACCCGTCGCACACCATCGACGTGATACTCCCGTACACGACGGACCCATCTGAGTGTGCCCCTATTTCTGACACAGCCAGGCTTCCCGAAGAGTGTCGCGAGCTCGCCAAGACCTTCACGACGAATGAACAAGAGCGGCAGAAGAGTATTCGTGATGGCTCCGCCACTTCTGAGCCCACGTTTCTCCCTGGAGCGCTCGTATGGCTCTCGGTCCCTACCTCCGCAGCTGCCCTCTCTTCAAAACTACTGCCGAAATGCGAAGGCCCCTACCGTGTCATCGAGCGCACATCTTCGGTCGACTACCTGATCGAACCCATCGAACAATCTTCGGACATGCGCCGTCGATGGCGCGACATTCTCAACGTGGAGCGCCTGCAGGCCTACTATGACCCGCTCGTAGTGACAAGCCGTTAGATCGCCCGGCGGCTCCTTTTTCGTCCCCGGGGTAATTGTAGTGATGCCTTGGAACTTGGAAATGGGTTGCACTCTCGAGAGCCTTCTAGTAAGTCATCTGCAAAAAGGACGCCGCTCGCGCTGAGAGTTCGTGCCTGGCCGTGGCTGTCGCCATTACGCAGTATGTCTGAGTACCGGCGAATAAACACCTTAACAGCTCCAACGTCTTCTCTTGTGATGTGGAAATTTTCGTTGCTGTATATTTCGTTAAAAGCGCAAAGAAATAATTTTTGATGTCCACAAACACTGTCGCTGGTAGATGCTGGTAAACCGAAGGGTTTTCCACAATTTTATGTATGTTCTTGCGACTGATCATTGGTTATTTCAGTAGTTTATATTCTTTTGGACCTTGATAGATTATTTTCATTGGTTTTGAGTATTGCTAGCTTGTTTTAGGTTTTTATTGACGGCAGCGTCACCATGCGACATGAGAGAGGAGATGGACGAGAAGCCAGGTTTCTGATCGGCTACTCAAAAAGAACTTCTTGAACATTTACTACCACGTGGAGGGCCACTAACTATCAGCGGAGTGGAACTTCTTTGTCAGTTCACATTGCAAAAGCGCATACGGCTGTTGCGGTGGCTCACTTAAACGTCTGGCAGCAACAGCAAGTCTGCAGAGGCCACATGGTGATCGGATTCAGACACCGCAGGATTTGCCACAGGGCACTATTGGCCTCGAGGGCCACCACTGGAAACGCCGGCGCCACCGTCGCCGTGACGTGCTTGGCAGGATCACGTGGTCTCGGCGGCCGCGTCGGCTGCATGCGGAGCGCTGTCGCGTGCTTTGTAAATGAGTTTCAAGCTCCACCTGCGCTGCGGTCGGTACGAATACGGAGGTTTTCTCGTATTTTGAACCCAACCGAACCCATTGTAACAGGAATGGCTGCCTCCGAAAGCGATGAACATGCTGCTCTTACGGCTCGGTGCCGTAGTTCCGGACGTACGCAACGAAGTCCGGTATAAATCTGCACCGGTGCCCGTGGGTCAAGAAACTGCGTGAAGAGTGGGTTGTGGTGCTAAGAACCGGCAAGCAGCGATCGGCTACGAGTCATGTGTACAACAAGCACTGCCGCGATGACGATTTTCGCTACTGCGTCGAGGCTGTGATGTTGAGTAGCAGAAAGTGCGCACTGCGACGATCGTGCGCACGCCCTTTCCGCCGGCTAATGGTGCTTATCTACCGCAGGATGGAAAAGGCGCTGCCTTTTACATCCTGCAATACCATTCCAGAACGTTCCCGTGCGCCCTCTTGATCATCGGCGCCGTGCTCAGCGTCTACAATATGGGCTGCAGATACTTGAGGGATTATTTAGATATCTTGGATTTAAAAACTCGCAAGGTTCCTTCTGCATTCTCCTCAGATGACCGGAAGGCGAAAGCCACCTTCTTCTCTTTCTTGTCAGTCAATGTATTGATTTTCCTCGCCCCGCTCCAAAAAACTTTGTGCTCCAAACGAGGTTTTGCACTGCCGCCGTGATCGGCCCACCGATCATGGAGGCTGTGCAAAGCGACCATGTCGTGTGAACACGTCATTATCTGACATCACGTTTTGTGGTGTCATGGCGACGTCATGACGTGTTCACAAATTTGGGCTATTTGTGACGTCATGATGACGACATATGGTGACGTCATCACGTGATGGTGATTTTTTTTTTTTGCATTAATCGTGCCGACGCCGACAAGGCGGGATGCCGACGGTCAACGTTCGCTTTTGATGAGGCATCGAAGGCTTTCACCTTCATAACCCTTACGCGACGTTTGCTGTTGGATGTACAAGCGAGCGAGTCAAATACTGCGGCTGCTGTGTGCTGCATTCATGTTAGCAATAACATTCTTTCAGTCAATCGTGCATTCTCATGACGCAAACGCTACGTGCTAAAAAAGCCCAAATTTACTTGTGCCACATCTCAAACTGAAGTTGGGCCTATCCAACCCCATGCATTTTTTGGAGCCTTATTTATTTATGTGGAAGAGATGCCGCGCTGTTGGCGTTAGACTCGACATACTTCCCTAATTGCTCGGCAACTCGCCAAATAATGATGGGCATTAAAATTTTTCATTTCACTCTTTACGTGTTGTTGTTACCCTGTTTTGCAGCTGCAGGTTGCTGCAATAACCTCTCTTTCTTTCACCGCTATTTCAAGTTCAGGTCGGTCCTTGTTGACATCGACGTTTGCAGAACAGTGCGGCGAACGTCACTGTATTTTCATTCGTTTCCTTTGGCGTTGTATGCTACTACATGGCCTCGTAGACCACTTCTCCTTCCATCAGCAATCTCGAAGTGGTGAAGCTTTGGTCTATGAATTTGTTTATGGCAGACAGCGGCAAGTTCAGTGGAATGCAAAGAGAACGATAATTAAGCAACATATTAAAAAGGCATCGCATTTTTCTCACGCTTTTTGTGACCAAACGAAACAAACACACTGAAATAACAGGAGCAGCGGCCATTGCTCGCTTAGAAGACCGATCTATATGCAGTGCGAGGCAACATGTCAAATGGCATTGAAACATACATTAAATTTGAATGAAAAAAAAAGCCGTTGAATCGTCGGGACGGGACATCACAAGTTGTCATAGGCGCGCCGAAGTTATAGATGTAACAAAAAAAATTGGAACTGCTTTGATAGCGTCCGCACAACAATGGTTTTTGTGTGCTCACAAATTCTCATATTTTGCGGCCATAAGTTCACGGCACGGCGCCAAAACACGCTCGTAGCGAAAGGGAAACCATCAGTACGAACATACATGCAGACGCTAATACATGCAAAAGCTCCGTCGGTCACCGCGAACCCGTCCCATCACTGCCTCGAGGCTTCTTTTTGTTATGCTCCATTTAGGTATACAGCGTCTACTTTAACAAAATATTTCCCAAAGTTTGCACTCAGCAACTGACTACATTTCACACAAGAAGCCGGTTCAGGGGTCTCCATCGCGGTGACCGCGTGAAGCGGGCGCTCCGTTTTCTGCGAAGAGACGGTGACTGTAAACTAGGTTGTGCTTTCTTTTCGTCGAAAATTATTATTTGAACAGTAAAGAACATATTTCGTTTCCAAAGTACGCATAGAAATGTCCTGGAGCGGCTCCGCGAGGTGTTTTGTAGAGCGGCGACAGCAAATCTTATGGGGCGCGACTGGCGGTATCCCTGCCTAGCACGCAATCGAGACGCGCCCTGATAGAGGACGACTCCGTAACTCCTCGAGGCCAATAGGACACCACAGGAGTACCGATGTCTTTTCACTGTAGTACGTGTGCTTACTCTCTGAGATTTCACGGGCGTGGACGAGGACTTCCTCCGTTTTCCAAGCAAACTGCGCATCTGTGTATACATATCTGAACCAGCTAAATTTTGTCCCTCCATAACAGCCTTTCTTGGCACTTGGGGAAGTCAGGCAGACGGGCATAGCATGGACCTAAGCGTTTGGCCGTGGTATTTGTTTATCTGGACGAAAAGGAATGTCCAGGATTTGTTTACAGGATTTGTTTATCAAGACCAAAAGGAATGTAAGTGGTGTTACCCTAATTAGGGTGCCACATTTCTCAATTCAAGAAAAGAACCCATCTCGCTCAAAAATTCGCCATGGCGATGCTGTCCAGGGGACCCGACAATTGCACGATGTCAAACCGTCTACTCTTTCAACACCTCGTATGGGGGGTTACGCCATGCTTCAATATCGAAGAAATTCATGACAGAAAGCGGGTGTTAATGACATGGAGGCCTAGTTCGATGTTAATGATTTAGGTGTCGGAAATGTGATCAGAGGATGACACATCGAAACGCAAAACACATGAACGAGAAGAAATAACGTTTTAGTAGCCACACCTTCCTTTGTAAGTGCTGCTGAACCATGAAGCGCTGTTCTTGTGCTAGTGTGAAACACACGAGAGCAAAGCACCATGTGATCCACGTATCCGTGTGGCATGAAACGAAGCAGAGTCAGCCAATAAATACCACAGCCAAATGCTTACGTCCATGCTATGCCCGTCTGCCTGACTTCCCCCAAGTGCCAAGAAAGGCTGTTATGAAGGCTGTTATCACTAACTTGACATATGATTGTGATTTAATTGTGAAACGACTATTGGTAATAATATGGCGTGTGGCGCGCGAACCCGCTTTCTTCGGCCGGAAATAATTCTGACGATGCGTGGTCTGATGATTTGTCTCCGTCTGTGAATGAAAACACGGTTATCAGCAATATTGATCTCAAGATGTAAAACTTACCTATACATTTTGAAGCATTGCCCGCATAGGTAAAATACATGAAAAAAAAAAAAAAAAAAAAAAAAACTCGCAAGGTCCCTTATGCATTCGCCTGAGACCACTCGGCGACAAAAGCCATGTTCTTCATTGGATGCCTTGATCCTCCCCCGCCCTCCTCCGATAAGCTTTCTGCACCTTATGTGGTTTCGCACACCCGCCAGGATCGAAGGCATTGCAAGGTTTCTGCACGTCACCTGGTTTTACATGGCCTTCGTGATCAGCCAACGGATCACGGAGGCCATGCTAAGTTCCCATGTGAGGTGATGACGTCATCACATGACATCGCGCTGTGTGAACTCATGATGCCGTCACAAATTTTATCGATCTGTGACGTCATTGTGACGTCATCACGTGAAAATCTTTTGCATTACTCATGTTGACGACGCGGGACGCCGGTGGTTAATTTTCGTGTTTAATGAGGCATCTAAGGCTTTCGCCTTAAAAAAACGACACGACAAACCAAAGTAAATGAATCGATAACAGTGCACCATTGTGTACGCCTTACTTCGTGTTACGAGCGATCGCCCGAAAACAAACGTGATTCTCATCTCACAGCAGCTGATTACACACGCCTGTGGTACGTGCACAAGAGGCTCGCTTTACCTATCGGGCCGTCTCTTTATGTTTTTTTAAAGAGATGACACACACGCTATGTCAGTTAATGGTAAAATTTTGAGCTGTGTCGGGAGGTTCAGCACAAAAGCGTGGTGTACGCTATATTGAGCTCATCAGGGAAAAGCGGGAAATTGTAGCCGGGTGCCCTGTTGATGCGTACTCAATTGCCGCAGGAACAATTGCATATCATGTAGCTACTCGTCTACATATTTTTTTTTATAAAAGTCTCTGAACCGTGCGAACCCTAACCACCGAGAACCTTGAAAATATTTGAAGTTAAAAATGAGTTGTTTGAAACTGTTTCCATTTCGTATGGCGAAGGCTTGAAGCGATGCACGCATCTCGCGGAAATGTTTCATACTGACGTTCAGCGATCCCTGTAGACAGACACAAGCTCGACGAATGAGTGAACACAACTGGCTCCCAAACAACTAATCTCGATATATATGTATATATACTTGTTTATAATATATATATATATTGTGGCATGTTGCATTTTTTTTCAGTCTAGGTACATAAGTGTACCTAGACTGAAAATCTCTATATTTGAACAGTTTTCTACAGTGGTTGAAATATTACACTTCCACATTCTAAACGTCTTACCGTATTTTTTGTTCAGGCAGCCATTCAACTTGTACAGTAAGAATAAGGGTATTGGTAATTTTAATTTCACGATATCTGGGTATTGGTACAGCATTTTCTATATTACGCTTTTATGCACAAACTTGTGGAATAATGTATGTTTACGTGGCATAGCTTTTCATTCAAATGTTTGAATTTAACTCAAGATTTGCGCTTGGTGAGTCTTGTACGCTACCTCAGAACCAAAAATAAGCCAAAAAATATATTCAGGCCGTATGATCTACTCTTCCTTTTTTTTCCTCATGTCTTCCCGATGTGCTCTGTTCATATTCAAGTGCTAGTCGAGGCTAACGAGTTGTCGATTAAAGCGATGTGGATGTGGCAAGAAAACCACTGGCGACCATGAAAAGTGGTGGTGAACGAAGCGGTCACTGCGTGTAAGCATTTCAGCTGACGGCACGTGTAATTTGTCTTCATTTATTACTCTTAATTCTTGCATGCGCGATGCCATATCCCCATTCCCCATGCGAGAAAGTTTCCTTTCGTTCTTTCCTTATGCCTGCTCATTTTGCGCGTTTTTGCGCAAGCGCTAACGTTCTGAGGCTCTATCACTGGAACTAGGCCACGCTGATGCCGCTGGATATATGATTTTTTGCATTCTGCTGTTGCCCCCGCACCGCTCTAAAACAACGCTCAAAGATTGGTAAGCTCCATTCATCACCACATTATTAAAGTTAAGTAGACTTCACGTGCCCTTAAAGGAAGCGCAGCGCGAAAAACTACAGCGCGTAGCAGACGCCCCTGGCTTTCCGCGCGCGGCGCGGGAGTTCACCGCAAAAGGCCCGCGCGGGAGCCGGCGCTTTGGACACTCCCCGTATTCTAGGTCACTCTAGCACAGGAGAGAGAATGAGGCGCGCGCGCTCCGTCATTTTCATACCGCGGAACTACCGTGGCGCCCCCCAGCGGAGTATACAGCTGTCGCACCAAATGTCGTGCGCGCCTCTCCGTAGAGTAGAGCATTCCTAGAGGAGAGAAAGGGGGGGAGCATAGGAGAGGAGAGAGAGGGGGGGGACGGGGACGGACAAAGCCCCCGCAAGCGCATGCAAGCAATGGAGTCAACGGGACGCGGGCGCTGCTCCGTAGAGTACAGGATTCCTAGAGGAGAGAAAGGTGGGGGAGGGTATGAGAGAGGGGTGTGGGAGAGAGGAGGTGAGGGACGCGGAATGAAGGGACGGACAAAGCCCCCGCAAGCACATGCAAGCAAGATCACGGAATGGCGTCAACGGGACGCGGGCGCCGCTCCGTATAGTAGAGGATTCCTAGAGGAGAGAAAGGGCGGGAGCGTAGGAGAGGAGCTGTGGGACGCGGGAAGCAGGGACGGACAAAGCCCCCCGCAAGCACATGCGGGCAAGATCAAGGAACGGAGTCAACGTGGGCGACAGACACCACCGGTAGAGCGTGTTATTCTTTGCTTGCACCCACCACCTGCCTAGCCATTGCTAAGCAGCCACTCTGTGATCTCTGTCATGACTCTCATGACTGTGATGGTGATTGACGGCCTTATTTTGCTACAGTGTTCTGGTTCGCATAGTGGCAGCTTCCCTACTTTATCAAAGTGACCGGACGCGGGACGGGGGGACGCGGGATGCGGGAGGGACGGACACAGCCTCCCCCGAGCATAAGATGCTTCGCATCTAAAAGGGGTTTATTCAGAATAAACCACAGCCCGACTCCGTAGTTTGCTGCTCATGCGCGTGATTCGAAGCAAGAACTGTTCCTCGTCTTCTTATTCCAACATGCCTAATTGTGCAACTAAGATTAGCACAAAAAATAGCCTGCCGTACTCCATGGGATAATCAGGAACCTGATTTTGGTCGCGCCGTCATGGAATACCGCGGCATATTTTTAAACTCTGGATCGAGATAGCTGGGGCGCCCTGTAAACACGAACAAGGTGAAAAAACGAGATATGAAGCAACCGTAGCAATTTCCGAACATTTAAGTTCGTCTCATCTAAAAGTACTTATCATAGGTTTTTCTTTATCAAAATATGCCTACATCGTGCTTTCGCTTCGGTAGACGAGGAGAATCGTAACATAACATTTAAGTTAGCCTCTTCTACAAATAATTTTCATTCGAAAACATTGGCACCTATTCTATTAGAGTTTGTAGTTCAATTAGAATTGAGACATTGCACCAAACGTCAATAATGACTGACGTAGATGATGCATTTGACTTGACTAAGGAATGGATTCGTTTATGGCATATCATAGGCCCATGACATAGAGTGCAGAAAGAGTTCTTTGTTATCTCTTCTGTGTCACATGCTCTAACTTAGTTAATCGGGGAAATATTCATCATTATTCTCTTCAGAATTTTCACGAAGCACCAGGATGCTTACCAGATACGGTGGTACAAACTCTCCTGATTTGACAATGGGAGCTGTGGAAGAATGCATTCATAAAATAATGTTACAATCTTTTTTCTCATAAGACATACGCGAACTTTTTGCTTGTTTTAGTAGCACCGGTTCTGATTTAGAAAGAAAAGAGTGACGACCTAATCCAAGAAGGTAGTGAAGTAATGCTGACAGAGAGTATGCAGAATAGAGGGAACGCTCAATTGATTGGCCAAAAGCGAATTTCGCAATTAAATATTTGAGATTAAAATATTTTATATTGTAGGTTTATTTGGGTGCAGTAATAAGAGGACGGCCAACTAATGCAAGGAAGGATCAATTGGAAGGTATATGGCTGTGTGACGGGTTAGGGTAGTTCCGTGTTATAGACTCTGGAAAGACTCCTGTAATCAAGCAGTCACCCGACGCTCAGAAAACATACACATCTGCAGCAAGTACCAATCACTCAAAGAAATTAAAACTTGCCACACAGTATACAAGTGCTAACTAGGCTGTCCAACTAAGTCGGACTACTCTAGATGCACCGATGTGTCGGAACGCTATTTCTTCTCTACGCCGGCTTGGAACAGCTTAGAAGACCAGTGTGATGCCCAAGTCACCCGGTTATGTCGTTCGATCAATGATGCCCTCGCCAATCTTGGGGTCCATTTTGTAGCCTGATGTGCCAGCCATCGCCTGCGGCCACCGCGACGCCATCGTAACTTCTAGGCCTATTAGGCCCAACATAGTCTTCGGTCCCTTCGCCCGGCGTGGCGTTCCTGCGTTCACGTGGCACTCTGGAGATTACCTTCGACGGCGTGCTTCGGAAGGGTCGTGCAACAGGAACGCTCGTACTTGCTGGGCGCGGCTGCTGCATCGCCGAGGGGGATTTGCTCGAACGCCCTCGAGCTCTCCGGCCACACCTCGGAACGCCCGCGTCAAATGTTGCCGACCCGAACGTCGGTCGCTCCTGTCGCCATTCCGACTGTCTACGATACAACCATCGAGGGCTGAGCTCACGCAGACAATTCCAGCCCACTAGTCCTCCTCTTTCTTTCCGGCTCGGTTCCCAAGCGTCGAGCACTCCAGAATTTTCGAAGCACGCGCTCGTACCGATTGGAGCACCTGGTAAGCTTCGTCGTCCTCTGCTTTATTCCGTCCAACAGACCTTGCTCATACCAGGATGACATTCCCTACTTAATTCAGGTGATTTATGGCTTTCCGTAAAGCGAAAAGTTCACAATGATTCATTGCTGATAGTTAGGAATTGGGGCTGAAACTTGGAGCACGCAACACTTGCTAAAAGTTTAAAAGGGCCCTCACCAGGTGTGACAATTTTGAGCTGAGAAGCGCAGTGCATACACTGGGCGTTAAGGATCACGTCTGCAAAATTGACAGCACTACGTGCTGCGGAAATGGGTCAAATTTTAAGCTGAACGCTCCTTGCCCCTTCTTCTCGTGGGCGCGCGCCCAGAGAATGAGGGGATGACGTACACAATGGAATGGCACTATGTAGACGCTAGTGCTGTGACGTCGCTCCTCTACGTAGATGACTGCGCTCTGACGTCGTCAACAGTAGCATGTGACACTGTGATTAGTATTTGACACGACGTGTAGTTTGTGTAATTTGTTGCTTGAATAGATGAATTAAACTTGAGAACAATATTAAAACACACAGACGGTATTCGTCCATCGTCTTTTTTTTTTATTTTACTGTGAATCACAGCGAGATGCGAGACTAATCTACCTCCGTTTCACATGGGTTCGTGTTCTCGCACTTTGCGCATCTTGCAGGGACCACCCCTTACAACGAAACTAATTTTCTGCCACGCTCCAGCGTTCATTAGGCTTATTTATCCTCCCGCGTCAAACTAAATGTTCATACGGCACACCAGTAGTATGGCGTCCGTACAAATGTCGCAGCTTTCATGCTGAGTAATAACTTTAAAGACAAGTAATCGGCGATGGTGCATTCGGCATAGCTTGCAGAGACGAAGCGCAGAGAACGCCACCGCAACAACTCTCGCGTCTCGGGGGCGCGGGCTCGTTCGGAGGGCGCGTCATGACGTGTTCATGTGTATGCGTCATGTGATCCTCGCGCTCGCGTGCCGAAAAGGGCAGGGAAGGTATTTGGCTTGCGAAGGCTACACGGGGCGAGCGGCAAGGGTTTCAAGCTCGCCTCATCGCAGCATGGTTTGGCGCCGCCTCAAAAATTGGTTTCCTCAGCTTCTAATGAACCGATTAAAAAAATTCTTGTGGTATGATACTTTTTATGGGGCGCGCAACAACTTCCACTGTATAACTAAAATTCGTTATGTCACTTGGAGAGGTACCCTAAAAGAATATAATCACGTGCGATGGACCAGATTAATTTAAGCATGGGAACCACAAGTCCCGGCCACTGGAACACAGCAGAATAGGTCTAAGGACAAAGAGAGAGGAAGAGAAAAAAAACTTATTTTCAGGACCCTAGTCCTGGCACGACCTCTATATAGCTTTGACTGCCCTGCCCTAGGATGGTTAGTATAAGGTTAAGGACAACTGCCCACGAGGAGGTTGCTTCACGCAAGCCCGCAACCCAGGCCTCCCGCGTTTGGCTCTCGCGGCTATGTCCAGATAATTTTTCCCTCGTACAATAACAGAATGGAATTGTATAATCGAATTGACACCTTAATGCTGATTATTATTGATTTGTTTTATAGCATTTTGTCAAACATATTGACTCCATTTCTGCATTAGTGTTTTT
Organism: Rhipicephalus appendiculatus; assembly: GCA_030522465.1. Lineage (NCBI taxonomy): Eukaryota > Metazoa > Arthropoda > Arachnida > Ixodida > Ixodidae > Rhipicephalus > Rhipicephalus appendiculatus. The sequence goes on from JALIZH010013604.1 coordinate 13,571, forward strand.
GTTTGTTTGTTCTTTTAATTTCCTTTCAATTCTTTTAATTTTTTGTTCTTCACTGTTGTACCATTTTTGTTCACTGTTGTAACATGTTCACTGTTGTACCATTTTATTGCCTTCCCTGCTTGGACTACGTGTCCGCAGTAGTTGAAAAATCAACCCTATGTCGTGGTGACGATAGCCGATTTTCATCAAATTTACTGTGGACCTAGGCATTAGAACCAGAACAATGGTTTCGAAGTTAGCTTTCTGAAAATTGAATTCGTTCGCCTGAAAAATTTTGGTGGCGAAAAATGCTTTTCCGCCTATTTCGCGATTTCAGAAATTTGAGCGCAAGTAAGTGAAAGATGGTGCGCTTCTCAATCATAGTATTTATTTCCTTCAAAGAACAAGTGGTAGACAGTCTTGTGAGTTAATTCTGTTTCTTACTTATTGAACAATTTTCGAAGAAAAAATCACGAACATGGCAAACCGTACAAAATACCTGTGTTTCAGAAGTTTATTGCTGCAAACGATTTAAATCTAGGTCCAGGACACTCGGTACATATTACCTTTTGATACCATCATATTCCTTTTAAATAATTTTCGTTGTTTTATCATGCATTGCTTTGCTCGATCATTGTCATGATGAAACATGCAGTTTACCAAAAAAGAACAAAGTTTGAAAGTAGTTTTCTCAAAAAGATTAGTTAATTTTTTTTAAATCCCCCCTGATTGAAGTCAAGGACCTCATCTACCATTCTGTGTAAAAAAAATAAATAAACAACGTTGCATTATTTTGGTTGTTAACAAGTTAGAACGCGTCAAATGTGACTAAACCAGCCTTGCGGCCGCGCCATTCGTTACGGGCTGAAAATCGGGTATAAGTTTTTTAAAAGTAACTGTACGCAATATAATCATAAGAAAGCAACTCCACAACAACAAATGCAGGTGCAGTTTGCATAGTAGAGCAAGCATGTCTATCAGCGGCTTGACAAATCCGCGTCACAGGTCGCTCGATGCTGCGGTCGCTCACATTGCATAAGTGCTGCCTCGACGGCGGAAAAGCTCCGCTTACACTTGAAAACTTGCGTCAGACGCGCCGCGGTGGCGTCTGACAGCAACCCCCGCTCACGGGCTATGATATATTGTAAGGAAGATGTAGCAGCGCTCGGGCACGGGCGCATGATAAGCTAGACGAAGGAAGAGAAGAAAGAAGGGGAGAATAGAACAGCCGGCCCGCAGCAAGGGTGCTGTCTCTTGTGTTTCTTCCTTTACAATGGCGCAGTCGTCGAAAGCGACCACTTAAGGCAGACACTGTCTTTGTGCGTGCTTCTACGGCATTCCGGTTCCGCCATCCAAGGAAAGCCGTCCATGCTTCCTCGGCCATGGAACCCGCACACCTGCCACCGCACTAAGCACAGTTCGGGGACGGCGTCTGTGCCTCCTCGACGCCTCAGAACCTCCCGGCGCGGCGACCGCTGTCCAGGGGTGACGCCCGGGCCTCCTCGGCGGCTCGACTTTCCGTCACCGGCGCCGCGATACCATTTCACTGCACGGCAACACACGGGCTTCTCTTGTATCCCGTGGATCCCGTGAAGCGGCCTCCATCGTCTCATCAGCCTCCTACGAACGCTGTGAGTAGCGGAGCCGCTGATGACGGCCCTGGGTGGCCATGCTTCTCACCCGAGAGCGCCGTGGAGTCTATGCATATCCTTACGCAACTTTTGCAAGAGGTCCACCACTTTGCCTCGTTGCGCTCAGGGTTCTCGCCGGCCGCTTTACCATGTCAAGCACATTCGAAAGTACCGGTGTTTCGCGGCTTCCAGGATGATGCCGACGTATGGGTAGCGACCATAAATGCGTTCGGCTTGCGCCATGCCTTGTCCGAAAATTTAAAAAAAATGGCTGGTAGCCATCGACTGGCTTCGTGGTGCTGCCGAGGCATGCCACAAGCACGAAGATGGCGAGAAACGTTCCTGGATGGAATGGAGTGGCCGGCTCATTGCTCTTTTTGGACGGATTGGCCACGACACCTGCGTGTTGAACCCGACAAAGGCCCAGGACGGAGTTCAAGGGAACCTCATCGAGTCTGCATCTTTACACTGCAGCTCATCCACCGGTAACTTGGGAGCCAACCCTCACCCTCACACTGGACCCGGCTTGTCCTCTTCGACATTCCAGAGGGTGGACCTGCCACCGGGTTTCGCTGGCTGGATCGACGTTAAACCACCACATATACGACGTCAAGCTACAGAACACCAAACGTGGTCGCTTCTAACGGTGCAGGTCCGCGTGTCCGGAATCGGCGAGCTTACGGCTCTGGTGCACACGGGAGCTCAACGCACGGCGCTGCATCGACTCCATGCCCCAGCCAACCTCCAACCTTGGCACGAGGCACCCATGCGTTGTCTCGGTGGTTACGCGTTGCCTGTCGGTGCGCTTGACCTGCATCTCGAAACCGAAGCCGAGAGCGTGTTCATTGCCAGCGTTCCCGTTTTCGAGGACCTGCCCGCTGACATAATCCTAGGAGCAGACTACGTCTTCTCTGGTTAAGTTCACCTCACCGTTGATCACAATGGAGTCAGCCTCAGCTCCTCGACTCCGAGTACCGCATCGGCCCAAACATCCCAAGTCGACAGACTACGACCTGAAGGGCCTGCTGATACTAAAAGCACTGACTGTAACCAGACGAACACTCATCTGCTGGCTTCCCGGCAGTCGTTGGCCGAGGGTGTGAACGTTTCGTTCAAAGAAACTAACAGGGAGACCATTGATGCACCTCAGGCAGGCGAAGCTAGCATTAGCCATCCCGGCAGCCACGCGTGCCAGTCTGCTGACGACGGCAAGCGCTCTATTCCGACATCCCGTCTATCACCAGAGCGCCGCACGGCTCAACACGAAGTGGCTCTCGCCGTCTTTGGAGCCGCCACTGACTTACCCCAAGGGGTCCCCATCATGGAATTTCCCGCTGACCGGTCGGAAGGCGAACAGTTCAACCAAGGCAGCGAGA
>JALIZH010013605.1:0-21523 GCA_030522465.1 Rhipicephalus appendiculatus
GAAGTGCGGAAGACAGGGTAAAAGCCTCGTTTTATATACAACCGAAAGAATAAGACAGATGACGTAGTAAACTGGCCGAGACAGCCTGTCACGTATTGTCAGAAGAGAGCAGTTATGCCTCCAATCGTTGTTCTTAGCGAAAATCACAAGGCGTATTATGAGCCTTATCACACCAAGACGTAGCTTCAGACTGGTAGGCGTAGATTGGTGGGCGCAGTATGGAGATACGAGCACTTCAAGAGCGGTGTGTCTCTGTTTTTTTAGTCGCGCAAAAAGCATTCCATCCAAATATTAGTTATGATATTATCATGGTGGAATTATAACTAATAAATTACAAAATAATGTGCACCAAATGAAACAGTCTCACGAATTAAAATAAAGTTACTATCATTAATTTGCTTAGAAATGGGAAAGCGGTAGTATTTAGACAACCCCGTGTTGAAAAATAAAAGACAATTCACACTTTTCAACTATAAACCGCGCATTGATGGTCACACTGTTGCTGTGCGAATGAAAACGTAACCAAATTTAAAGTATAATAACATGGATATGTTGCCTGACACTTCTTGAGAAAGACGGAAGATGTAAAACTGCTGCTGGCTTCCACTGTGCAGCACTAAGCGACAATAAGGATCAGCGTGTTGCTGGCAAGGGGATGATGCGCCCTATGAGGGAAATGTGACGTGGCATGATCATCATGCGCTGAGAAGTGCGACAACAGGTAACATTGCTTTACATATAGCAACAAAAATAAAATCCAGGCAACCATTAGAATGTAACAATCTATACAGAATACTTTAGTACCGAAACTCTCTCTATCTTGTTTGTTTATTGTCGATGGGGCTTGCGTAACCCCGTTGTCTGTAACGCTTTGTTATCTGCAAAAAAGTACACGTAGATATAACATCAAAAGAAGCAACAAAGTTACCTCGAATAAGCAAAATATACATCAATTTTGACATGGCCGTGTCCCTGCATTCAGTAAGCGGAATGTGTTGAGATAAGTGTAGTGAAATGCACCTTGTTAGACGAACTAGCGCAATTTAGACGGAAATGGTTCTCTTAAGTGACCTGAGTCTTCATGAAAAATCCCGAATAATAGGATTAGCGAGACCGCAATAACAGACGTGAAAACTCCATCAAACTCACTGGGAAAGAGGCTAGACCAAAGCGGACATTCAACTTGGATTATACGCATGGAAAGGGAAACAGAAGGCGAAAGAAGGGTAGAGAGGAGGAAGTCGGGAGGATAAATCGGCTGGCAGCTGTCTACAGAGCGTGAAACGCGCTCAGTCAGAAGGAGGAACTCCAGGAATCCTACTCCGGCCCTTCGTGTGTGGCGCGTGACATCCACTACCTCTACGGCCTCCCTTCATAGCACGCCCTCCTAGCAATTCCTGAGTGGTCAACAAAATTGTCCCGGCGATGTCGGCCTTTATCACGCACGCCGAAGCATCTACGTCACGGTGTACTGTGTGGAAGGCTCGGGTATTTCGCTCAGTCGGTGAACGGGAGGGGAAAAGCGTTTCGCGAATTCACTGCGTACATGCTGCAAACGGCACAGCAGGCTTTTCCGGGGTGCCTGACTTAGTGCCCGCGCGTCAGATCACTGGTGAGGTGGCACAAAGAGGGCGCTGCTCCGTAGCAGAATGCTTATTTCAATTCTGTTGTATCGAGAACTTGCCTTATGTTACAGCCCTAAGATACGACCCACCTGCCAATGTTGGCGACGTTAGCTCGAACATGGTGATCAATGAAGTCACGTAAATGATAATAATTAACTCGGGCTACATGTGTTTGAACGGTAGCTAATATTGCCTAATGTTCTCTGCTGCTGACCGGAAAGACGCAGGTTCGATCTCGGCAGCGGCGATACCATTTCGATAGAGGCGAAAAGCTAGTGGCCCATGTAGGTACTATCGGCTTCAAATGAAACGCAAACAACGGCAAGCATACGCAATGCTATAGTGCGCGCTGTCCAGTTTTCACCATGGAAAGGCGCGCATATCGCAGTACTGGCAAACCAGATGCGAACGCCTGAATGACTGAAGGGCGCGCACTATATACCATTGCGAATGCTTGCCGCTGTTGGGTTTCATTTGATGCCAATAGTACTGCGCAACGTCAGGACACGGTAAAGAACCCCACATGGTCGAAATGAGCCGAAGTCCTCCTCTATGGCGTCTCTTGTAGCCTCACTCACCTGGTGGCATTAAACATCGCAAAACAACGAAAAGCTCAAGTGCCCTTGCGTTTCCTAAATGACGGCTAATGTCGGCTGGTTATCTGGTTTTGTGATTTTGTCAGAACACCACGTTCCTTCATTTAAAGTGACGTGATGCTGCTCGATTTCACATATTCTCTCAACATTTGAAATGCAGCATGAGAAATGGGCCATGACAAAATTATATGTTCCTCACGTGCTAATCATGTTCATTGTGTGGGTAACGTACCAGAATAATATGCGGCTTTGCGCAACCCATGGCAGAATTTCTCGTTTCCGGGAGAGTAAGCCCGTTCAGTAATTTTAATGAGAAATGTTCGGACCTTCTTAAATTTAGCGCATCGTCACATCACTCATCTGTTCTTAGTTCGTAGTTTTGAATCTTCTTCTGTCCTTTTATCAAAATATCGTCTGGGTAAATGAGTACACATATTAGTAAAGGTACAAAAATACCTCTACACCGCATAAAATATAAAAGAATGCTCCTGCAGACAGGCGAAAACCACTGAGAATTAATCCCTCCATATATGAGTTCCTAACCTACCGTCAATAGGTGGTGCGTCCTTTGACAACCTTGATTCAACGAAACGACTACCCATCTCCACCCTCCCCTAACTTTTTCTTGTCTTTCTTTTTATACCCGGAATACGTCTTCCCCTTTACTCGCACAATTCGACATGACGGCCATTTGTCCTCCCACATCCCCGCGTCCACAGTTGCATTCTCCTCCTCCTTTGTTAGAATTGGGGAGGGGATATGAAAGCATATACACACTAACGCTAAGGAAATAAGTTCTAGCGGTGAAGAAGACAAGTCCACTTCTCTACACGTCGGCTCGAGCACACAACCCCTGTTATCGGTTGGGTTAAGGTACACAAAATACAGTCCGCCTCGGTGGAACAGTGGCTACGGTGCTCGGCTGTTGACCCGAAGGTCGCGGGTTCGATCCCGGCCGCGGCGGTCGCATTTCGATGAGGGTGAAATGGTAGAGGCCCGTGTGCTGTGCGATGTCAGCGCACGTTAAAGAACACCAGATGGCCAAATTTCCGGAGCCCTCCACTACGGCGTCTCTCATAATCATATGGTTGTTTTGGGACGTAAAACCCCAGATATTATTATATTACTACACAAAATACACAGACCAGGGAAGAGGTTTTATATCGATCAGCAGAACCAAGCCGTCAACAGTGTTCCTGTTGACCTTCAATTATTCATATGCATGGGCCTAGTTGCGATGAAATATAGGACGCATGATGGCGCCCATACTGTATTATTCCTTTCTCGACCGTGTCTGATTAGTGCTGTTTTCTACGATGGATCTACACCAACGGGATTTTCTTCTAACACTTTTAAATCATATGGCTATTTTAGCCTGTAATACCTCGGTACTTATGAGAGAATGCAAATTGTTCCCAGATGATGCTTTCAACCAACTAATTCAAACGCTCTCAAGACATGTTCTTGAAACTACAAGGAGTTGTAGTCGAGCCAGATGCACATCGAACTGCGTTTTTTTTTAATGCCCAAAGTTTCTAATAAGGATCCTGCGATGGAGAATTTTTTTCAGAATAGTAGAAGTTAGCCAATAAGTGACGCAGAAGCTTTCCCTCCGTGTGCCTGCAATCGAGGCACGTTTAAATTTTTTCTCTGCTACCACTCACCTTCCCAGTATTCGTTGAGCCGCAGCGTAAGTTTGGCGCTCAAGCAGAGATGATGGCAGTCATAACGCCATTTTTAGGCTACCTCACATGTTTTTCAATTTTGCAATTTTTCTGCACATACCATGGCTCTCTTTCAGCTTCTAGAAGTAAAAGGTGAAAGAAACAAAACAAAACAAAAACAAGAACGCTAACCATGCACACAAAACGCAAATTTAAGGAAAAGAAGTTTCGCTCACTTGTGCGCTTTTGAAACCCAAAGTCTCCTAATGGCTTTACTTTGCATAAAAAAAAGTGGAGTAGTAACAAAAAAAAAACAAGAAAGACAAAAACGGATCAACAGACGACCTAATAGCGCTGCTACCTGAACAGCTATTGATTCCCCCTGCGTCACGAGCACTGAAAATACTCGGTTTAGTTCTTTTTTTTTATAGTTCTATTTCGTATAGTGTTTGAGAAGGAAGAAAAGACAGGAGATAAATATCTTTATTTGTGCGTAAGGAAACTAAAGGCAGCAGCACAAGAGTCTTAAGGAATGGACATTTTTTTATGCTTGTGTACTTTCTATAGTTTGGAACTTTCGTTCAGTTTTGCGAAGAAAATAGACGATGTATAAGGTATCCTCTATGTTTCATATTTATGTCATTCTGAGTTATCATCGAGCGTGCATCAGTTCGGTGTTCATTTGCGGAGTTCTAAAAGCTGATCAAACCAAGATTTTCTTGCCGAAAGCGCTGTTTCTATGAAGCCGATGGTATGTATTTTTCTCAATTTGCTTACGATTAAATATGCTTGAGCATTTCATGGACAAAGACAAGCTATTACTTTCGTTTTGGTCGAATATGTCGTTTCTCAGTAATATCAGTAATAATCGAGACCGAAGAAAAGATTGCAGGCGCCTTGTGAGGCGTTTCAAAATCGTACTCCTCTCACAGCACTTCGTGCTTTGTTTTCCACAAAAAAGAAAAAAAAATATTCTGAACCCATGTGTATTCATATCTCGCACAAACGACGTCTACCTCCGCAGTGCGGGCTGCCCACAGCGGGAAGGACTTGCATAATGTGTCCGCGTTTAATATCTAAATTGTAATAGCATGTACCCTGTGTACATAGCAGTAACAAATAAAATCCAGGGCTTAAACCGCGAAATAGGGAATTGGGAGGCTAGATCAATTAATAAAGAAGGCTTGGGACCAAGCTGCAGACCCATATAAATGAATGGCTTCAAGTTCGATAATTATAACGAGACATAAATTGTCACGAAGCTTTCCTGCGCGCTCGTATTACCAATGAAGGGACAGTGGTGCCTTTAAAAATATTAAAGCAATAGCGACAGTTGTGCAACTGTGTACGTTATAATCAATATTCCTTTATATTTGTCCAAATACTGCACGTGTGAGGACCTTTTTATTAATCATAGGTTAAGCGCGGCACTGAAGTGACGAAGACGGGACAGGGAGGACACACACGAGCGCTAACTTTCAACAATGATTTATTGGAAGCCGGATCAGGGAATATATACATGACAAATGGCGGACACTCAGGCATGCGCAAATGTGGTAGCATCAAGAAATGACAATTCTTTTCTGGACAATGATAAAGATGGTGCGCTGACACATTCCTGGCCTAGCCTATGAATTCTAGCCGATTCTACGATCAACCGCGTAGTTTCATCTCTGTGCATGCGTATAACAGAACACTTATCAAAAACAGGTGAACACCCACACCTGCGGCAATGCGCGGTTAACAAACCGTCGCCCCCCTTCTTAACATTGTTTTTGTGCTCTCTAAGCCTGTAGTTGAGGCACCGCCCCGTCTGCCCCACGTAGGATTTCCCACACGACAGGGGGGAGCTGGTACACGACACCTTCCTTGCAGTGCACGTGCCGTGTTCTGTGATTTTTTTCACAGCCACGTGCTTTGAGAGCAGTTGGGTTGCTGAGCCTGCACAATTTTGCCAGCTTGTTCGGAGCCGTAAAAACGACGCTAATGTTTGCTCGAGCGCCCACTTTTTTTACGTTGTGGGCAATCTTGTGGAGGTAGGGCATGGTTACAAACTTTTTCCGTTCATTGATAGCAGTTGTGTTCTGTTGTCGACCTGAAGGCTTTTTCAGCAGGGACTCTGCGACCGACACCAGGAGATGGTCGGAGTAGCCTGCTTGTGAAAGGCGTGCTTTTTGGCAGTCCAGGCTGCTCTCCATGAAATGGCGGCATGATTTGCTGAGAGCATTGTCGAGGCAGTGTCTCACGACACTTCTCTTAACTAGTTTTGAGTGCGAAGAACAGAACGGCAGCAAATGTTTGTTTCCCCGTGGATCGTACGACCAGCACGTGTGCGTGTCGTGGAAATAAATTCTTACGTCTAAGAACTCTAAAGAACCATCCTCTCCCGGGACCTCATGAGTGAGCACCAGAGGCTGTAGGCAGTCACTGACAAGTGTTAGTAGGTTAGAAGCTTGCGATTCAAAAGAACCTTTGTCACATTTCATCAAAAACAGATAGTCGTCAACGTATCGAAAACATTTAAAAACACACATTCCCGTGAGGCGCGTCAGAAGGATTCTGTTGAGGCTGCCTAAAAACAAATCGCTAAGAACAGGCGCGATGCAAGAGCCTATACATATGCCTTGCTTCTGGATAAAAGGCTTTCCATTCCACAGGACGTAAGTAGAATCCAGGTACACAGCTAAAAGATCTAAAAGATTTCTGGACGAAATGCCAGAAGCGTCCTTAAAATCTATCCAGTCGAACTGCATTAGAGCGTCCTTAATACATTCGAGCAAGGCGCTACGGGGCAAAGAGTAGTAGAGGTCTTTAATGTCAATAGACATGGCACACAGGCCTTCGCTGGATCGGGGGACGATGGCGTCCAAGACTTCTTGCGACTTTTTTACGAGGAAGGGATCATTTACTTCCAAAAGCTTAAGCTTTTCTTGAAGGAACGTGGCTAAGGCCTTCTGCCAGGTACCTATTTCGGAAACTATTACTCGTAGGGGCGTTTCTGGCTTATGCGTCTTAGCGCTAAAAATACTTCAAGGCAGTCCTTCTTGCATTTTCGGAACTTTGACAGCACGCTGTCTAATCTAAGCTTTTCACATAAGTCATTTGCATTTTTCTTGATAGTGGACATGCGTACATCCGCGCGGCATTCAAGGACACCGGAGACAGCTTCATTGGCCTTGGAAAGAAAAAGGTCATGGGAAATTAACGCGAAGCCTCCTTCTTTATCTGCCGGCAATAGACATAAGGAATTGTCTTTGAGAAAAGAAACAATGTTTTGGACAGGAAGTTTTGAAGATGCCTGCTTACATCGGGTTAACACGTCGACTCCTTCTGAGATGCATCTCGGCTCCTCAGAATCGGTTGTCAGGCGGGCAAGACGACGCACGTGCGACAAGAGTTCTGCAGCGGAGAGCTTCCGTTCCACAGCGAACTTTGGTCCCAAGGAGAGAACGTTCTGGACGTTGGGAGGGAGGACCAAAGGTTCTTGCAAATGGATGGCACCAGTGGCTATCGGCGACTTCCGAGGAATCTGTGATCGCAGGATACACAACAGGCGATTCCAGGTAGACTCGGTGATTTCGCTTGCGATACGGAGAGACTTGCGAAGTTGCTGCTTTGCCGTTTCTTCGTCCGTGTTGTCGAAGACGACCGAAGCGAGCAATTGTCGATAAATCCGTACTTGTCTGTAGCGTTCGGATTTCAGAGAGCACAATAACAATGTTAAGAAGGGGGGCGACGGTTTGTTAACAGCGCATTGCCGCACGTGTGGGTGTTCACCTGTTTTTGATAAGTGTTCTGTTATACGCATGCACAAAGATGAAACTACGCGGTTGATCGTAGAATCGGCTACAATTCATAGGCTAGGCCAGGAATGTGTCAGCGCACCATCTTTATCATTGTCCAGAAAAGAATTGTCATTTCTTGATGCTACCACATTTGCGCATGCCTGAGTGTCCGCCATTTGTCATGTATATATTCCGTGATCCGGCTTCCAATAAATCATTGTTGAAAGTTAGCGCTCGTGTGTGTCCTCCCTGTCCCGTCTTCGTCACTTCAGTGCCGCGCTTAACCTATGATCATGTTACACCAACAAGGCCAACAATCTACCCTTGCTTTTTATTAAGTTTTGATTTTCGCTAGCAATTTCTGAACAGTCTCACGCCACAAAAGAACAAGAAAAACCTGCTGCGTGTGCATGAAATTTTCATTGACAGAATTCTGTTTCTCTCATTACTTATTCAATAAAAAATTGGCAGCCGATCCGCAAAGTGAATGCTGATGATGGAGCGAAGCTCCATTGATGAAATCATAAACGATGTAAATAATGTTTATGAAATCCAGCTGTCCGTCCGTCCGTCCGTCCATGGATGGACCGACGCACGCACGGACGGACGGATGACGGACGGACGGATGGACGGACGGATGCATGGACGGACGGATGGACGGACGTATGCTCGGACGGATGGACGGACGGATGGACGGACGCACGCATGGACGGACAGACGGTCAGATGCACGGATGGACGGACGGACAGACAGACAGATGCACGGACAGAGTACGGTCTATTTTAAACCTATATGCGCGCTATGAACGCTCTATGTACGGTATATGTAACCCCTGTGTTTCGGTCCGACGGGGAGCTACGACGACGGCGACAACGGACATGGTGCGAGCCTAAGGAGCTTCACTCCTAAAAAACTATCGTTGTCATAAAATGTGCCACATTTCGCCGGACTTTAGCGGTGCAAATTCTGAATTGTATTGCCTTTGGACTTGTAACATAGCTACGTAGCTTGGGTTCAAGTGGTGTAGAGGCAGATTTTTAAAGAAACTAAATCAATCTACATGAATATTGAAACAGCGCTTAAGTCTCAAGGAGCGCCGCGGGGCTGTGTCATTCTTCATCTATTAAGCAGCAATCAGCCCAATCAACGACGCTGCTCAAAATCAATCTAAACTGAACTTTACTTAGGGCATCTATTCGCCATCATACAATATTGTTTCGAGGGAACATTTCTAGGTTTGGGCTCCCGTGCACTTTCTCTCAGCTGAAGGATGTACAGAGGCGGCCAATGTTAGAGGTAACACGGAAGCGGGTGGCCACGCTCCGCGGAGAGCCCCGACGGGCGCCGCAGGAGGTATTTCGGCGCAAACGCAATCAGTCGCGCAATCTAGGTTGCGCTCGCTTTTACCAGAGTGCGTGCGGCGAAGTGGGAGGTACCGTAGCCGACGACGCGCAGCTAACTCCGCCTCAGGCGCTGAACGCGCTTGCGCCGCAATACTTCGCGCGGCGCCCGCTTGGTGGTCCGAGAAGCGCGGCCACGCGCGACCTGTTTTTTTCGAGCAGTGGCCGCGCCTGTACAAACCAATTTAACAAATTCTCTGCCGCTTCGTTGAAAGATCAAGTAGTTCCGTCCATAGCGCTATTGATGCCACAAACATTTACAGGCCTGCCAGCTCTCTGTTCTCGATCAGTCTTGGGTTTTAAAACAAGTATATCAGGAAGCTTCGAGTACGATAAAACCTATGAACTTCGGCAATGAACCTGCGGAATCACTAAAGTCGGGTTGGGCACATGTAAGTTGAAGAAGGAGAAAGAAAACGAATTAAGGAAAGGCTGGCTATTTTCAGTTTGCTATGCTAAAGGAGCGGACGGGAGTATATATCCAAAATAAAGTAGGCTGTTGAACATCCTGAATGTGTTGAATAAAGGCTTAAAATGCATGCATAGCGGACCTCGTACATCATACTATACCATAATTGGTGGATGTATTGTCATAATTCAATGTAATACTGACTCCACAACAGCAAAGCGTTTGCGATTACTGATCTGTTCATATACTTGCGCAGTATCTGTGCAGAATAAGCGGGAGACAGATAAAGTGTGGCAGCGTAACAACAGGGTAAATTCTCTCGTGTCACTATAGCAAGCTCCGGGGTGCTATGCAGGATGGCCCGAGCTTCTTGGGCACACGAGTTTGCTCCGAGCTCGCACTGCGGCGGTCATGGCACAAAGACAGAGCGGAGCGCGTGATAGCAGCATTGACAAAAACGGCTACATGAATGAGCGTGGCGTCAAAAACGCATGTGTGGCATCTGCGGCGGTAATCAAAGAAACACCGCCTGCCAACACGTCAGCGCCGCCACTCAGTTCCACATTTCAACAGTGCAGCGACGTCAGCGTGATTGTCGCGCTATCTTTTTCGCCAACTCACCATTGGCGCCTCCCACAGGCGTGTATTGGGCGTTCTTCCACTTTCGGGGCATGTTCTTTCGTTCCACCCGCAGCATGGAAATTTCCACTCTCGAAGGCAACAAGGGTGCACACGCTGCACTCTCGTGCAGCTCGTTTCGCTTCTATCAAATATTGCGCATAAATATACGGACAGGTTGTCACCAGGGGCGCTCGCATCATGGCGGCAACGCGGCTGTGAGTGGTACGTCGTGAGCGCGGTGAAATTGAATGCGAGACATCGCAGCCACGTGATGATATAACTTTTATTTCTTCGTGCATGTGTGCACAGTCTGCGCGATGAAGCTTATAGATGAATCATGCCGCTCGCTGGCGTTGCGGCGTGAGCACTGCTCCTTGGCAAGCGCAAACGCGGTGGGTGGACGCGATCTTCGCCGCGGGCGTCTGTCAATCAAACTGATTGACGCGAGAACTCGGGTACAAACTCGTTAATTCTTAGAAGGCCCGAGTTCAACTCGTGACTGTCATGGGGCCGGTGTGACTGTCAAAGGTTTCATGCGGTGGACGCTAAGCAGCAGCTTCTTTCCATATAAAAAAATTGGGGCACCCTTAAGCTTCGCCTTTAAGAGTTGAACGCGATAGGGATATCCTGTCCATTGTGTGTACTTCAACCACTTAGTGCATGCTTGCTATGCACCCACTACGTGGTTTTAAGGGAATACGCGCAGTAAGCTGTGCGCCTTTTGTAATGGGGTCGTCTACTCGGTCTGCTCGGTATACGCTTCGAAGTAAAGGAACGCATCAGCTCAGGTCTTAATTTTGATTATACTAATTAGGCAGGACTTAACCCATTAGGGCCCACTTGTACTTTAAAAAGTACACTTCCTTTTTTCGGGCATAGAAAATTCAAAACCAGAATATTCTGATCTTGCTCATTACAATTTCTGATGCGAAAGGTTGCAGCAAAAAAATCCTAATTTGGAATATTGACTCGGTTACGTCTTTTTTGTTTTATGAGTCGTCAAACTTTAGGAAAATGAGAGCCTGTTAAACGCACGTGGTCAGTACTACTTTTTCTAAATTAATTTGAAGTTTTACATTTTATATGTTGAAAAAACGGACTGGCTTCTGCTTCAGGAAGAGCAATTCAATCCCTGCAAAGCGCGAGAAGCCTATAGAGTGCATAGTTTTGCTGTGAGGAAGTAATCAATGTTGCTGTACTTTATTTAGTACACTGGGACTTCGTGGGAGCATACATGTAACTCTTGTTGTGCGTTGCATCATAGATTCAACAGGCTGTTTTTTTTTTTTTTTTTATGAATGCCGTTTTTCGGTTATCTCAGACTTGTGAGGCTGCGAAAGATGTCGCTGTGAATATACGAGAGCATCTTGATGTTTTAATTGGCGATTCTGACCCTAACATGGGAACTTAGGAGGAGGAGGGGAATGACGATGATACGAAATGGATGCTCTCTGCTAAAGATAAAAAAAACATGGAACGAAAGGAACGTGGGTAAGATAACTTCTGTTTTGACTCAGGAAAGCAGTTTTGTTTCGAAAATGGCAAAGACAACAGCATAATTTGCTGTGCTGGCGAAAGACTGCACAGTTAGTCACTATGCTCTGTATCGTGGTGGCCATTCACTGAAAAGAAAAAAGAAAACGTAGTGGCCACTGTCGCCCTTCTTCATCCGAAGTAACAATGCCATGAGGGAGTTTGAGCTCTACGATTAAACTGCGAATGACTAGAGAATTTTCATCCCTGAGAAAAAGTGGTACAGCCCCTATTTACCCAGATGATCGAAATAGCCGCAGACAACGCATAAAGGGATCTGCTATTACATTGTAGGTTTTAGCAGACCCTCTACGCGTTGACTATTGTCTTAGTAACGTGAAGCTTTGGGCTAGTTGGTTTTGCATTATGAAGTAGTAACAGCTTTATACTATTGTCCTTTAGGCGCATAACAGTAAAACACTGACTGCACCTTGTTGTACCCCAGAGAAGTATCAAAGCTCTCCAGATTCCACTGTGCTTGCCTATTACCCTCTATCCATACGGACATTTTCACAAGAAGCAGGAAAAACAGTTGAATTCTGCCAAAATACATCAAAATGGTGTGGCGAAAAGCGTGACGTTACGCTTTCCCTCAAGCACTAATCCTTGATTAAGTTGCATGGGCCAAGATAATTTTGTTATTCGTTTCGCAAAGGCCCCAGCGTACTCGCCATTCTTGCATCAAGTCACCGTGCCCGTTGCTATCTCGAAGGCCCAGGCGTACTATTTAGAGTACAGTATCATAACTCCTGAAGAAACACACATAACTTCATGAAACTTTGCACGTGTGGTTATCTGTTGTGGTTAATTAAATAAGAAAAATGTCAATAAAATCCGGACCAGTAGTTCTTTCGTGGTCCTTAATGGATTAATTAACATAATATTGAACAGTTTTGTCTTGAGTGGTGAGGTTTTAATTAAAACGACAATAATTACCTAGGGTGCAATTAGCATGATCTTAATTAGTATGCAGCTAATTAACATAAACCTAATTCGCATGATCTTGATTAGCATCATATTATTGAGGTCAAATTAGGGTGACTTTACTAAGCGTGCTTATAATTAACATCGCGTTAATTAGCCTGGTAGTTAGCATGGTCATAGCTTTACATGGCTTCATTGGCATGGTCTTAGTAAGGTGTGGCTTCATTAGCTCGGTCTTACCATGCCTTGGCTTAATTAGTTTGGTCATAGCGCTCTTGACTTATTTAGCTAGGTGTACCGCCCAGCCACTTAGCTAATCAGCCGGGCGCACGTCCTCGGGCAGCGAGCACACCATGAAGGGATGAAGAGTGCGCGCACCAGTCGAGCAACGCGCAAGAATGTGCAGGCCTGACCATGATGATTGTACACGTGGCCTCGGGTTCAGCTACGGTCGCGGTATTGTAAGGTGCTAGGCCGGAACTAATCTCAGAGGCCACCGTGCTAATTATTCTAAAGGATACTTAGTACAGACATTAAAAGCTTCAAAACAAAATTAAACAGCCCCTGCCTTTAAAAAATATCATCAGCAAACCTTTCTGGCGCATTTATTGCATGGGTGCACTTCTGCACTAAGTGGAACGACAAACAAATGAAAGAATATGCCTCTGGTTTGAAAACACCGCCCAATTTTGTCGACCATCCTTGACGTGACGCCGCGTTCCATCGTAACCAATGGATCGCAGCGCGCGCTGATGGGCGGATCTGACCTTTTCGTACTGTTGGCTCGTTCAAAAGGGGGTGTCGCCAGAGCTCGGAAAGATCCCGAGTTTCGCCAAGCTCGGGCCATCCTGCATAGCGCCCCCGGTATGTCTGCAGTATCGCTTTATGCTACTTCTTTGATGTCAAACGCGGTCTATGGCGTAAGGAAAACGCACGAGGGATCATCATCATCAGCAGCAGCAGCAGCCTGTCTACGCCCACTGCAGGACAAAGGCCTCTCCCATGTTTCGCCAATCAACCCGGTCCTGTGCTTTCTGCTGCCACGTTATACCTGCAAACTTCTTAATCTCATCTACCCACCTAATTTTCTGTCTCCCCCCTCACGCGTTTGCCATCTCTTGGGATCCAGTCAGTTACCCTTAATGACCAGCGGTTATCCTGCCGACGTGCTACGTGCCCGGCCCATATCCATTTCTTCTTCTTGATTTCAACTATGATATCCTTAACCCCCGTTTGTTCCCTGACCCACTCTGCTCTCTTCCTGTCTCTTAAGGTTACACCTATCATTTTCCTTTCCATCACTCGCTGCGTCGTCCTCAGTTTAAGTTGAACCCTCTTTGTAAGTCTCCAGGTTTCTGCTCCGTAGGTAAGTACCGGTAAGATGCAGCTGTTATATACCTTCCTCTTGAGGGATAGTGGTAGGCTACCATTCATGATTTGATAATGCTTGCCGAATGTGCTCCATCCCATCCTTATTCTTCTAGTTACTTCACTCTCATGGTTCGGCTCCGCGGTTACTACCTGTCCTAAGTAGACGTACTCCTTTACAACTTCCAGTGTCTCGCCACCTATCGCAAAGCGCTGTTCTCTGCCAAGATCGTTCCACATTACTTTAGTTTTCTGCATATTAATTTTCAGACCTACTCTTCTACTTTCCGTATCCAGTTCAGTAATCATAAGCTGTAATTCGTCTCCCGCGTTACTCATCAGTGCAATGTCATCAGCGAATCGCAGGTTACTGAGATACTCTCCATTAACTCTTATCCCTAATTCTTCCCAATCTAGGGCCCTGAAAACCTCCTGTAAACACGCGGTGAATAGCATTGGAGAGATCGTGTCTCCCTGCCGTACGCCCTTCTTTATTGGGATTCTGTCGCTTTCTTTATGGAGGACTATAGTGGCTGTGGATCCGCTGTAGATTTCTTCCATTATGTTTATATAGGCTTCGTCGATGCCCTGATTCCGCAGTGCCTGCATGACTGCTGATGTCTCCACCGAATCAAATGCCTTCTCGTAATCTATGAAGGCTATGTATAGGGGATGGTTGTATTCCGCGCATTTCTCTATCACCTGATTGATAGTATGAATATGGTCTGTTGTTGAGAAGCCTGTACGAAATCCTGCCTGGTCCTTTGGTTGATTGAACTCTAATGTCGTATTAATTCTGTTAGCAATTACTTTTGTAAATAGCTTGTAGACAACGGACAGTAAGCTGATGGGCCTGTAATTTTTCAGGTCCTTGACGTCCCCTTTCTTATGGATCAAGATGATGTTGGCATTCTTCCAAGAATCTGGTATCGTCCCCGTCGAGAGACACTTCGCATACAGGGTGGCCAGTTTTTCTAACACAATCTCTCCACCGTCTTTCAACGACGGCACGAGGGATCGGCATGGTGCTAATATTATTTAATGGGGCAAAGAACTTTGTGATAGTGTATGTACAGTAACAGTAGTGTTCAGTAAGAGCATGTGGAGAGAATAGGGTGGTACCCAGCTAGCACAACTAAATATAATCTGCACTATTTAGAGGCATTTTGTCTTAACCGTCATAAATCAAGGTTAAAAAGTCAAAATTAGGAAGGATTCAACCAAGCGGGAAAGTCGATGTATAAGGTGGATTTTCGAAACTGTGAGTGGGGTTTTTTTGCGTCATTGTTACTTTTCGTATTTTTTTGCGCTGTTTTTATTTTAGTGGGAAGCTCGAACGACCCAACTGCATTGTTTTATGCCCTGGTCCATCAAGACCTCGCTGATGTACTACCGCAACAGAAATGGATCAGTGACATACAGATGACACAGGAAAACCAGGAGGAAATGTTTCGTAGATTTGGATGAACTGAGAATCGAACCGATAACCTCTCGGTCCACGCCGAAAGGAGCCATGCGCTCTACGCCCTGCGATACCGACGCTCATGCATGAAGCTTCCTAAACACGCCTTATATCTCTCACACCTTCTCCAGTTTTCACTGTGACCTTGATTGCCTGGGGACGGTGTTGCCGTCTGGGTTCCGTCAAGTAAAGTACTGCATCATGACAATAACGAGCGCCGATAGGAAGAGCTACGGTAGTTTCAGCTTTGTGTGCAGCGACAGTAGAGTACGCGAGAGACACTCCAGCGGGAGGCTGAACGCCTTCCCGCGTTCAGAGCTTAACCTGCGAGCTCAGCCTCTGGCGTTCCTGAAGCACTCTGTAGTGTACGCATGAGCACAGGCGTGGGTTACCCTGGAACTTTGGAGTGGATACCTTGGCGTTTCTTCCCAAATGACGACCCTGTAAACACGTGCGTATCGAGTACTACAATGACGTGCTTGTTGAAGCCATCTTTGCGCGGGATTACACTAATGCTGTGTCCTGGTCTATGTTACTACTCCCGCTATCACGAGGGTTAAGTGATGATCTGCGGCTTTAAGGAGTATTGAAACGCATTTAGAAATTTTCCTGTTGTCCATCTTAATAAAGGTGAAGGCGTCAAGAATACTAAAAAGTTTACCGTGATTGCCCGGAATGCTTTTAATATAGTTTTAATACCAATTACATAAAAACCACTTTCGGTTTGATATCATGGGGGTGGCATTACAGTGACATGTAAAGACAGTTTGGCGTAGTCCCAATTCACGTGGGGACAGCAACTCTTCACGTTTTTGCACCACTCTATAGTTTGTATTAGTTGTGCGTGTTGCACGTAAACAACGAAAAGGGAATCAATATCCAGTGGCTCCGACCTCAATTGCGGCCGCATTCAGGGCGCAAAAAAAAAAACAGTTGGCAAATCCAGCGAACCGTGTTGCGCTCACCACATCGCTCACCACCAGAAAACAATCGTTAATTTTCTTTTTTATTGCGAGCGGTGCGTCATTTCAGATGACAGGAGAAGAATTTCTGAGCATAAGCAACTAGAGAATAAAAAGAAAAAAAAACATTTTTTCCCCTTACGGGAGCAGCTGTGCTTCACAAACCAATAGTTTACCAGGAAAACGGCAACAATGCTTAAAGGTCCAACTGGTGCGTCAATAAAACCATAAAATTGTAACACAAAAGCGCGGCAACAAGACTTAAAGAATGACGTAGGTGATTTTCAGCGTCATCGCACTTATCTGTAAGAGCCCTCACTTCCGCAGAAACTTTGCGAAAGCTGTCATTCACGTCTGGCTTTAGAACTGTTTCGATAGGCTGAATCGATTGCAAAATTTTGTCTAGGGTATCAACACGAGCCGAAAGGCTGGTCACGAGCGCCTCAATGCTGCACTGGGATGTTCGGGTGAGCGAAAGTTCTGTCCGAACTGAAGTTTGAGATGCGTCTATGCGGGATATGGCTTTTTCAATGGTTTCAATCGATGGCGGTGAAACAGGTCCGGGGTATAGTTCCACATCACCCAACATCAATAGAAGCGAACTTACCGCCTCAGCATTGTTACAAAGAGACCACAGCTTTCCACACTGCAACCTTCAACAAGTACCAATGTCACAAGTGGGGCACGACACCGCAAGTAAACAATCTTCTAGTGTGCTAAACTGGGCCACAGCTGACACGCGGATGTGTATGTGTATCATGACGAAACATCTGGTGACTCTTTACCGGCCACCGCACAATTGGCGCCTTTTCAAAAAAAAAAAAAAAGATCAGTCCATACGTCTCCTATCACTTCTGCACAGAGACCATATATTGGTGGAATAAAAGGTACACGCCACGGACGTTTGTGGACATACAAGGCACCTCCTTGTCTGCAGATGTACAAAAGCGGACACGTGGACGCTCTTGCGTTCTGATACACGGGGACAGATTTATTTCGAGCTTTGTCGACAAGCCACGGCTGCGACCTAATGGATTGGCGTGATCATATCACAAGACTTGCCATGAAAGACGGTGGCGGCTAAGAAAACTGCTGAGGAGAATGATTAAAGGCATTACCGTCTGGAGCATTGGAACTGCAGCATATACGACGATGCCCAGTTGTTATCGTATCGCTAATGTCTCCTTTGTTATATTCGAACATACGTGAGGGATACAAGGGTACGGACAATTGTTCTGCATATCCTAAAAATGAGTGTCATCGTATTCAATTCAGTCCCACTAATTTCCGTTTCAACGATATGCACTGATAGAGCAAGTCCACCACTAATATTGGCCAGATGTAACTTGCTCATTTAATGGTGTGTGCTATAAATGGTGTAGTACGGATTTCATAAGCATCAGTCCTGGCAAATTTTGTTCGTTTTGTATTAGCGCTAAACTCTACTTGACTACAAATGAAATTGTATGTTGACAAAATCATAAAATTCTCAACAATACACATCCGGCCAAGCAATCGATTTTTCTCCTTCATAGAGTGCACCTGCAGAAAATAAGCCAGTTCTCACAACCGTGTTCTCACATACCTACGTCTATATCAATCTAAAAAAGTCGCATTTTCGCCACGAGGGCGAAGCAATGAATGCGATAGCAAGAAATTAGTTTGTCACACGAAGAACGACAAGCAGTTCGATACTTGCAACGTGCCGCCGCAGCACAAAGAAGGACGATAGAAAAGGACGTATAGGTATACAAAGGACAAGCTTGAACTAACAATTGTCGCAGTTGTTAAGTGTTTGTATGTGAGCAACGCGCCGCGAGTGTCCACAATGCAGAAGCGGACGCTGTTGTTGTCGTTGCCTCTGACATGGCTCATACCCACTCAGGGGGGATTGGCCAAGGATTTATTATATGATTATATGACTTTTCGACGCTGTTTGATACTTCTTTTTCTTTTAAATGGCGGCACGTGGAACATGGCCTCCGAGATGGCGGGCGCGCGGCGGGTTTCTCTCCGGCCGTCCCAATCGCCGCGCTCCCCAGCAAAAAAAAATTGGCCGCGTATCTGCGTGCTTCGCCGCAAATGTCGTCGAAAGACGATAGTCTTCTGCCGGCCGTACTACACTGTTTTGCCTTGCCTCAGACAGCGCTTTCTCTATGTTGAATCGGCCGCATCTGGCTGGCCTTGATAAAATAGAAGAGGCGCTGCGTGAGACATGGACGCCATCTGGCAGTGCTGTCGAGAAACATCACCTTGTGCAGAACCCAGCAGCAACATATCGTCGGCCGAGGGCTTTTTCGTGCATAGCGTCGCTTTTTGAGCGCAGCCTAAGAAACGCTGGGGTCTTCATAATTACGTATCTATGTATTTTCTTATAAAGAAACATACCAGAGACTACTTATTTATTGACGTTGCTCCTCAGACATGCGTAACATTTGCTTTTTGATCGACAATATTCACAAGTATGAACAAAAATACTTGTGCAAGATGGCTGGGCGCTCAGAAAGTGGTTAAACTTTGGCCGGGTGGCTGAATCGTGTGACGTGCCGACAAACAGAGAAACAGACAGACAGACCAAAAATTTCTCCGTTTAAGTATCCCAAGAAAGACTGTCGTCTTTAAAAACGTACATCGCGCCGCGCACCCGGCTACCGCGAGATGGCGCACTCACTTGGGATTCCGTAGAGTTCCTGTATATGCTACCTTCGGTAGCAGAGTTGCGCATCTGTTTTCCAACGCCGCTAGCAACCATGCATTGCGGGGAAGCTGACGCTCGGGCCAATTTTGTATTTCCCGACGCCGCCGCTGCATTGCCGCGAATCATCGCCAGTCAAGTTCACAGCGAATCCGGCTGGTCTTCGCGCCTCTTTTAAACGCGGTTGATGGACGCGTGCGGGTCAGCTGCGGATCAGCTCTTCGTGCGCCCCAGGTCTACAGTTCTTCCATCGCAGCCATCGGAATGTTACAATGACTGGGTGCTCGGCTCCAAACTGCAGCAATCGCTCGGAAAGCGGCAAGGCTTTTTATTCTATTCCATGTGGAAGAACGGTCATTGTACGTCGACTGCAGTGGTTGCTTCGAATGCAACGGCAAAATCCTGTCTCGAGGGGGGTCAAGAATATGCGAGGTGAGCTTTGCTGCGAATAGCTTATGAGAATGCTTCACGCAATTATTTATTTATTTATTCTAAAGTACGCTTGGTGTTCCTGCCGATATCGTCAAGCTGCTTACATGGTTACGATGTACTGTTTGCCAAAGCCAGTGAACGTATGTCGACAGTAGGAGATATCTTGACGAGTGTTTCTGATACAGTCGAAACATGAGGTATCAGGCCCGCGCGCTCGTATGCCCCATCCTGTACTAATGCTCTACATACACTTGCTTTTGTGTGTGTTTGAGCGCACTCGCTCGTAACCTCACTGTGCAATTATGTGAAAGCATGAGTAATAAATGCGAAGGTAGGGCGCTATCGATTTCTCTTGTTCGCAAGTTTTCAGCATAATTGAGTCAGTGAACTTAGCAACAAGAGGCAGTATAGTTCTGTGGAAATAAAACTGCTGTTAAGAGGCATCTGCTAATTACGTAACGAGTGGGTCGTTGAATGCTCCAACCCATTACGAAAGCCTCAGGCATAATTCTTCATCGTCCGCAGCCACAGCATCAACGAAGTGCACATAATGTGTTACAAGTGTGTAGCGGGTACCACGCTTTTCCGAAGAACGACGAATAATGGCATGGTGGACGCTTCCCCACTACACAAAATTTCGTGGTATATTTTGTAATCCAAACATAACGTTATCACGTACCATATTCACCGAGACTGATCGGGGCGACTTCATGTACCGTCAAGGTCAACGCATGTCGTATTTCACCAGCGTAACGTGAATACTCAACGTTCCCACTCGTTATCAGGTCAAAAGTTCCGAAAATGCGCGAAATGTGAATGTCCCAAGACAAGAAAAGGTGATAATGTTCGCTCTGCATTTCGCGCCGCACGTTGAAAAAGAACGTCGCTTTTTTTTTTTTTTTTGCTTTACCACCTACCACCTTATTTAGTCAGCTCTTACGATACACTTGTTGGCAATCAGGCGGAAAAGCGGCCTTCAAGCGTTGGAAATAGCGCGTGAGGGACGCAAGCCAGGTATGTCGATCGGCAACACGGCGGGCATATGTCGCCTGCAAAAACAGAGTGAGACTTCGCCGCATAGCTGTGGTTGCTAGCCAGGCAAGATGGCGGACCTATGCGCAACTCTGCGAAGCACATACAGGAACTCTAGGATTCCGGCGGCAGCGGAGACCGCGGCAGAAAGCAGAGCGCGCTGGATTACAGCGTGCGCATGTTTTTTTTTCTTTGTGGTGCCCTTAGTGCAGTATTTACTGCGTAGATTCGTTGTGCTTCGTTCTGTGCATATTTCCTATTTTTAGTTTACATTTTAGTTGTACTCATGGTATTGTATTCATGCAGCACTGAGCTGTCTTATGCGAATAATGCTTTTCTTACGTCTTTGCATTTTTTTGTTTTATTTAATTTCCTCGCATGCATTGCAGTGCAATGATCGTTGCGCAGTGTTTACCAGCAGCTTTGCGTGCGTGATTTTTTCATGATCTTAGTTTTCGCTTCAGTTTTACGATGTATATGACTGCATGAAGGCCACAATCTGCCACTTCACTCTGTGCGGATAATGCTTCCTTTATGCCGATGTCACTTTTTTAGTTCTTTACGCTGCTGTGACGGCATTCACCTGTTATACAATGCCTGTAAAGCATTCCGTATAGAAGGAAGTGCCTGCAAGTTGTTAATAAAGGAAATATAAACAGAGTGTTCCTAATGGAAAATTTGAGTGCTGCTGTACGTGTGTTTTAATTTCGCTATATGTTGTTACACCGAAGGAAAAAATGCACAAAGGAAGCAAGCACCGATACCTGCTTTTGCGATACTGCTTCCAAAGAGACTGCTTCCGTCGCAGGCCTTAAATCTAGCTTACAACATTATCAACATATCTATTGTGGGCTCCGGGCCAGTGGTCGGCCGAAGCCCTCAGAGAACACGTAGGCGACAAGAAAAATGCGTTTAATTTACGAAGGCCCGGCAACGACTGATCGGTCTTTAGCGGCAGGGCGAGCGCGAGCCCCGGGCGTCATCACGACCAGCGTCATCATCGTTCTTTTTTTTT
>JALIZH010013606.1:0-44641 GCA_030522465.1 Rhipicephalus appendiculatus
TCTAGAACGGTGACTGAAAATCCTGAAGAACCACGAAAATACGACATTTTTTTCGCGGCCTTCACAATTGCTTTTTCTGTAGCGGCAGGGATAATAAGATGGTCGGACATTATTTGGGACCGTTTAAGAACGTTAAACTAATTACTAGAGGCCGGATTTTTAGGCACTAAAAAATCGCGTTTTAGGCGCCTAAAACAGGCAGACAAAACACAGTTTTAGGCCCCCAAAATCGTAAATATAGGCACAATAAATATTTACAAAAACTCAAATTTTCGAAGAAAGGTTTGCTTTCCTGTGTCTACAACGGGAAAGCAAACAAATTTTATAGTTTATGATGGCACAAAGGCGTCGATGGTTTAACTAGCCATGCTATTGTCCGTTTTCCCGCACGGTTTCCAGAACACGGTCTCTTCTTTTATTGTCCAGCATTGGTGAGTTAGGTGTCCGCCGTCGAATAAACACGCTCCTGGGTCTCTTTCTTTTCGGCATTTCTGTGAAGGGCAGCCCAGGAGCCAATATCCAGACCGCTAAAAGGCATGAAGGGTCTTTTAGCCTCTTATTGGCCTGGGGTAATCGTGCAGGGTCAATTTATCCTCTGTCTGTGAACACCTTAAAGGCTCCCTTACCAGGTTTGAGCATTTCGAGCTGGCAAGCGTAATGCATGCACTGGGCGCTAACGATCACGTCTGCCAAGATTTGCAACGCTACGCACCCCGGAAAGAGGTGAAATGTCAGAATAAACGCCGCTTGCCCTTGATCTCACGGGCGCGCGCACCAATATGGAGGAGGTGACGTACAATAAGGAATGGTCCTGCGTACGTCAGAGTAGTACGTGACACTGCGAGAAATATTCGAGGCGACATGTGTAATTTGTGCAATCTGTTGCTTGAATAGAACAATGAAAGTTGTAGAAATATTAAAACATACAAATAGAATCTGTGTGCGTTTTTATTTATTATTTTACTTCGAATCGAGCGCGATGCGAGACTAAGCTACCTCTATTTCATTTGCGTCCGTGTTCTAGCCGTTGCCGCGTCGTGCCGGCGCCAGGCCACAACGCTTGGCGTGTTTTTGATAAATTGTCTATTACAGCAGTTCCAGCTGTGCGACGCGCTGTGTCGTGGTAAGGATACATAATTCAATGCCAGCCTCTCCAAGCGCAAAAAGGGATCCATCCCACAAAAACGGGCACTACACTAGAACGCCGAAACGATACAACACCGCTTGTGTGCACGACCTGGCTTGGGCATGTCAAGCGCCCCCCAGTGTAACATTGCGTGCGCATGACGTGTTGATGCGTGTGCGTCGTGTGATCTTCCGGCTCCGAGTTCCTCCGATACCGAAGAGGGCAGGGAAGAAATTTGGCTTGCCAGTGGCAAAGGTTTCAAGCTCACCTACCAGCATCATGCTTTCGCGGCTCGTAATGAACCAATCAAAAAGTTATTGTGGTACAAAGCTCTACATTGGGCACGCAACAACTTCCAGTGTTTAACTAAAGTTTCTTATGTGACCTGGTGAAGCGCCCTTTAAGAAGTAAATTACAAACGAAACAAAAGCCAAATGCACATCTGATTTTTTTTAACCTGCACTCTACATTCCCCCGACGGCACTCCATGCATGGTTTCGCATTCGTTCTCCATCTTCCTGCTGCTGCACAGAGGCACCTCCTGTTCTCTGCCCCCCACCACACCCACGTCTTCAAGGAGGTGCTTCAATTCCTTGGGAAAACTGGACTGGAAAACCAGCTGTAAAAGCCGCCCTCCACGTCCTCGGCCACGAACGCCACTCTCCTCTTTTCTCCTCTCCTCTTGCCACCTTTATTTTCCTCACCCCATTGCACTGTATACGCTGCGACGTGCTCCCATTTAGGGTTGCAGAAATAGCGCATTTTCCTCTCCTCCTACTCATCCTGCTCCAACCGCTCGCGGCATGTCAGTGCGGTGGGGTAAAGTGGCCGGCGCGTCCCATTTCACTGCTCGGTTGCTTACCGGAAGTTTGTTGAACTAGGGAACTAAGTTGTGGCACCCCATAGAGTTCCGAAGCGTCAATTTTGCCCGGTAATATGAATTACGGTCTCAAACTGTACTCGAAAGCAAAATTTGAGTTTAAATAGTGCTCATATGGGCGCCGTTTTTGAAAATAGGCATTTATAGGCACTTATAGACATTTAGGCACAAACCCCAAAAATAGGCATTTATAGGCACTATAAAAACACTATAAAAGCACTCCCTAACCCCTAATTCGTGCTCATATATAAAAGTGGCACGATAGGAACGCAAGGAAAAAAATAGGCATTTGCCTATAATCCGGTCTCTACTAATTACCCTTTAAGTTAGTGGAGTAGGGGGGCCTGTAGTAATTATTTCCACGTGATGACATTCAGCCAATTTGAACGGCGAAACCATAACTGAAGCACCGATGAGCGCAACAAGCAGACGACAAGAATGACGACCCCGTTCGTAACAACAAATACAGAGGTGTAGTATTTCCGTGTCCGTTAACGTATGTGCGCTTGCATTATATGGTTGCAAGCGCAGCCCGCACAGCAACAAAACGAAATCCGTTGATGGTTGATATAACGACACCCCCTTATTCTAGACGTCTCAAAAGAATATGTCAGTGGCGCACTTGTGCCTTTTAGGTTTCAGTTTAGCTGCTGAATTTGGTTGAATTTCATCACTTCGCAATTATTACTGCAGGCTGCTTTCAGTAGTGTCCAATATTGGATATAGCTTGCGTCGGGGCTTGACGCAGGATCAACACCCTTCAAAATTGGGGCAGTGAACTTCTGAGAATGTGACAATATCTCTGACATTGGTGGCCCGCCTTTCGACCTAATGTGGTGGTTCACGAATAATGTGCCGCATTTAGTCGCTCTGTAGTAGCATATTGTGACGTCCCCGGAAGATGTGGTTTACGTAAACGGTTGGCGCTGGTATGTGACAATATTGTTCGTTCGTGACTGTGGATTTGCTGGTTTGTGGTTGATGAGCTCACCACGATTAGGATTACTTGCTTTTTAACAGCGGAGCTGTTTCAGCTTTTCGTTTGTCCGTATCGCGCGGACCAGAAACGGCGCCTGGCTATTACGTGACCGTGCGTTGTCTTGCAACCACTTGGTACAGCTGTGCCTCGCTTCGCTTAGAAAAAGAACCATATGATTGCGTAGCTATGGGCGACGTAACGAGAAAAAGATAGACTTAAAGATGAAGACGGAGAGAAAGAAAGAGAAACACAGAGAAAGACAACGAAAGAAAGAGAAAGAAATCGAGAGAGAAACATACAAAAAGATAGAAACAGAAAGACAAAGAAAGCATAGCATAGCCTTGTCTAGTGTAGTATTGCAAGGAAATGGGAAAAGGAAGCGTGGTTGAAGAGGAGTGATGTGATAATGAGTAAGAGGAAAGGAGGAGGGAAGAGGGTAAAACAGTGATTAGTCATGCATAGTATGGTACAGCAAGGGTTAGGGAAAGCGATGTGAAGGTGAGGATTAATGTTTGTGAGGAAGAGGGAAAGAAGGATGGGAGATGTTAAATAATGGCATAGTGATGTGTGGTATGGCGTAGCAAGGGGCGGGAAAAGAGAGTGAGAAGGAAAGAAAGGAGGAGGGGAGAGGGTGAACCATAGCGTACACCTGTATAGTATAGCTGGCAAGGCGGGGGGAAAGAGAAGTGAGGGTGAGGGAAAGAAGGATAGTACAAGGCGAATCATAGCAAATTCCTGTATAGTAAAGCATAGCAAGGAGTCAAAAAGGAAAGTGAGTGAGGGTGAGGTGAACAGAAAGGAGGAGAGTAAGGCCAACAGGTCCGCGGTTTTTTCAGTCTTCGCACAACTGGTGCGTAGGCTGCCCCAGTTCTTTAATTGCATCGTTGACTGCAGATAGAGGATATTGTTGGCGAATAAATTTTACAAAGTTCGCAGCTGGATGCAGTCTTCTCGTCTAGTGCATATACGCGTGACGCGGAAAGCTTGGCTGTCGGAAATTGATGTTTTGCAGAGTTCCCCATGGTTGTTCTGAAGATATAAGCATTGGTGCTGCTCTGTTCTTTTCTGTACACGGATGGGTTAAGCTTGTTGTCGCGCAACTTCACATTGACACAAAAAAAGGTGACGGCGGAGGCCGAATACGCATAGGATAATGATATGCTGGGATATATTGCATTCAATCGTGAAATAAATCTGAGTAACTCTTCCTTGCTGTCGGACTAGATTAGGAATATGTCGTGCATGTACCCTGTAAAATGTCTTTTTTATTGCGCAACTTTCCCGAAGCTCAGACTGTGGTGCTTTCCATCGAATTCAAAGCGCTCTCCAGCGAAAACAAAGTTATTCGTCTCCATTACCAATTGTAGCAGTGTTTGGAGAGTCTGACAATCAATAAGTTTCATCTAGTGTGCATGTACAACTGATCTGATTCTATCCGCAGGCGGTATGTCCGTATAGAGGGAGGCAAGGTCCATGGCCACCACATTGCTGCTAGGAGGAATGCGTTGGTCCATTGCCTGTCATATGAAGTGGGTGGTGACTTTTATGGAAAGAGCGAGAGGAAGGGGGCAATGTTTTGACGGATGCCGTCCACATAACCTTAATATTCTTTCAGTTACAGTTCCAATTTCAGAGCCAATTGGTTGGCCTGGGTTGTTTCTTCTTGAATCATTTGCAAAGGATAAAAAGCTGATCGGGGCGGGCTGAAAGCGATTGGCTATGGAGGATTTCTGATACAGCATCACTAATTCAGTTTTATTTTAGAGCAGGGGTCGGCTACGTTAACAGACGGAGGGCCAAGTTGCATGAAGGTGGACACAGCGGGGGGGCCGGATGGCAAATCGGGGGGCTGTAGGAAAGCTGCGCAGGCAAGGAAAAAAAATTCGCCACGTTGACAGTAATTTACGAAAGTGGATTTGAAATCACGTTTATTTTCAGCCCGCATGTTACGAAGTTGCAATCAAACATAGGTAACAAGCGAAAATGCCATTTTAGGTCAAAACTGGCATGTCCGATTTTAGATAGGAAGTGATAAGGGTAGGTTGAGGGGTTAGACGCCGTGCCGAGCGCCGTATAATTCTGCCCCCACGGGCCGCAGGTTGCCGACCTTGTTTTAGACAATCAGGGGGGAGTTCTTTGCACCGTCTCTTTAAAGTTGGGAGTGGGGTCTGTGGCCAACACTTTGTGGGAGCACGTGTTACTCAGCTTGTGTTCGGCCCCTCTTTTGTAGTCCCTAGTATTCATAATGACGACGGCCGCTCCTTTGTTCACGGGTTTATTAGTATGTCTATCATACAGCTGAGGCTTTGTAGCGCTGCTTCCGGTTTGGTAAGATTTCTGGGGAAGCGATTTTCCTTTCGAATTTCTGATACTATCTTTTGGGCTACAACTTCAATGTATGTATCTCGGAATTTGTCGCATTAGGGAGTCCTATAGCAAACGGCAGTTGCATACCCTGATCTCGAGCTTAAACTAAGGCGAACGCCTTTGATGCCTCACAAAACAAGAAAATTGACGCGAATGATGCCAACACGAACGATGCAAAAGTCATCATCCCGTGATTACGTCGCCATATGACGTCACAGATCGCAAGAATTTGTGACGTCATCAAGGCGTAATGCGATGACGTAATCCCATGACATCGTCGCTCGGTCAAACGTGGGCGATGACGGAGGCAGCGCAAAAGAATGTGAAGTGCAGAAAGCTCACAATGTCTCCGATTTAGGAGTCGATGCAAAACCACGTTAAGTCTCGAAAACTTTCGGAGGGGTGCGTGCGAAGGTCAGTACAATCGAACGAGAAGAAGAACAAAATGAGGAGTGGAAATCTTGCAATGTATGCGATCATAGAGGCACTGCAAAACCACGTTAGGTGTGCAAAGCTTTCGGAGGGGGTCGTTGGGGTCATAGAGTTTCCTAAAATTTATCTAGAGGGGACTCTGGCATTGCGATCGCCCAGCCACCATGGGTATGATGGGTAGTACACAGATTTGCCTAGTCCTTCGTGCTTGCGGCTTCGAACGGACTTGTGGGTTTGTTTATTATTGTGTTTTGGTTCTGTTTCGGAGAAAAGAATGAACCGTTGTGAACTTCGTGAGCCGATTTGAATTCTTGAGCCTAAAATAGGTCAAGGTGGTGAAGCGTAACTGCTAAACCTTTGCTCAAATTCGTATTGCGGCCAAAAGCGGATTCAGGCCACACGGAGCCAAATGGAGCCAAAAGAACGAAGACTAGGCAAGACTAGGCAAATTTGTGTACTACCCATCCTTGCCATGCTGGCTGAAGCACCGTGCTGTTGCAGCTCCCATAGACACGCCATAGACACTAGCGCCAGAGTTCCCTGTAGTGTATTTATAGGAAACTCTACGGTTGGAGGATCACTACATCGATTGAGAAGAAAGTGAAGATGGCTTTTGCCTTCGGAGCCGTCTTAGGAGACTGCATAAGGGACCCTGTAAGTTGTTCACAGTAGTATTCTCGAAGTCTCAAGCTGCATGAAAATTTGTTCAAATCTTTGTATAGGTAGTTCCCGCTCGATTTCCCGCAGGCGGGAGAAAAACTTAAACCTTTAGACAAGATCAACCTTGCACTCGTCGCCGGAAAAGAGTGGCATCGGACAATCTAACTAAGCTAGGTTTGGCGTCTGTCTCCTAGGGCAAGTGTTGCGGCAAAAGCGCGCGCGCGCGCGTGTGTGTATGTTTGGAATTGAACGTATTCGGCCCGAGATCGAGCGGAGTCGCCGCCTGGTGGCCACTGGCGGAAGCGCGCCTTGTGTGGATTGCTCCTCGCGACGTCTGCTAGCCACATAAGGTTAGCATGTGCGCGTAGCCCCATGCTCATGCCTCAAAGGGCGGTTTGTCCCACTCTGTTAGCGGAGTTTAAAGGAGCAGTGACACCAAATTTCAAATCGAGCGCAAAGAGCGGGCAAAGGCTCAACTGCGCGTTCGTGCCATGCAACATCGACACTATTTTGACGTGTTCAGCTAGCGTCTAGGCCACGCCTCAGACGCCGAGTGACGATGCGCGAGCAACGCTGACGTCGACAAGTTTAATGTTTTCATCGTAGTGCCTACTTGTGGTACCGCCTGGCGGCGACGCCAAGCTGCCTGGCAACGGCGTCGCTTGTTTTGTTTTGCTTGGTTCGTGCAGCGCGTCCGTGTGAATCCTGCGTTTTCGTTGTTCCGCTTCGAGTGGACTGTCGTGGAGTCATGAGCGCGAATGTGATTATTCGAAGCTACGATCTCCATCGCATTACGTGCCAGCATGCCGTGGAACCGTTGTGCGCTGCAATCATGCTCTTCAAATAAGAGAAAAAGCTAAAAGTATGGCGTACCATTGCGAAACGCTACCCCCCACAACGCGCTCACGGAATCAAAACGACAGGCCTCCGCGTTTCACTTTTTTTTTCCTGTCGCGTTTCAGTCTATGAAGCAGTATACATTACAATTGACACTCACGGCAACATTCACTAGCTGACCTGTTATTACGACACATTGGTTATGCTTAAGTAGACGCAAACATGACAATAACCGATCAAAGTGCACCAGTATGGAACGTATGGTTCAGAGAAATATTATTTCAAACAAATAACAAGCACGCATGGTTCATATGCGTAGTTGTGACATGTCTTGCCAGCTAGCATTGCCCAAGCGCGCGTCTCCAGCTGCCTCCTCGTCGCTGCCGGGTCGGGCGTCGATATCAGAATCACTACTCTGAAGAGGATCAAATCGTAAATGATTCATCACGTCGCGAATCGCAGCGATTCCATATTCCTCAGTGTTTTTATCGTCGCTTTTGGACGCTCTTGACGGCGGCGGCGACGATGGGGGTGGCGAACACATGCCTACACGTGCGCCCCGAGCAGACGAAATGTCAGCTGAAGCTCGCGTCACCATTTCGTGCGGCCACGTGATCAGATGGGGCGTGACCGCGGGAGGTGGCCGCTTGGCAGCGTTGGCTGCGCTAAAAATTGGCGGGCTTTGCCCCCGTTTTGAATTGCGTTTGATACTGGCATACTAATCATTATTACATATATTAATTCGTCGCTTTGTTGCATAATCAGTACCTAATCGTTACTAGGGGATCGATAACTACACGTTGACGCAAAAAACGCGACATGCGTAAAGTTGATGTCACTGCTCCTTTAACTGCTTGTACGTTTGCCTAGTACACGATCTACAGACACATTTGGCCTTGCTCGGCTGTATATGCAGTCCAATAAGATCAGTTAGTGCACTTGTCGAGATTGCTGTGTATCCTCCGTTCGCCAGGATCATTTCGGTGTAGGTGCCGCTTTGCAGTTGAAGCACATCGTAAAGTGCACTTGGCGTCGTCCCGACAGATGAGGAGTGTTAAATATTGCGTGAAAGCAACGTTTTAGCGACTCTGTGATAAACGAAGTTTTGCATTGTTGTTAGGTATCTAACTGCGGCGCTGTTGCTTATCGGTTATGCGGCGAGCTTTAATTGTGCTTGAGATAACCTTTTATTGTACAGTCCCGGTCCCACTTCCGCCAAATATTTGTCTAGTAAATTCTGACACTTGGGTACTTAAATTGTCCCTTAAAAACAACAGAAAATGGAATGACACGGAGGTGATTAAACATGAGTCGCCAAGCGCAATTTCAACATCGGGCTAAAATTATACAGACACACCCGTGGGCTTAGATTAGGGTTCGCTTTAAAGAATCCAGATGGTCAAAATTAATCCAGACGGCGTGCCTCACACTTATGTCGTATAATTTCACGCTAAACGTCATCATTTTTTTTCTTTTACAATGTCTTGAGCGTTTTTGTGGCGCTTGTGATAGACTGACGGAAGGATGGGACATTATGCGCCTGAAAAAAAAGAAAAAGAAAAAAAAAAGCTTTTGTCCCACCAAATAACCGAACCTTTGTTGCATCACCGTCATGCAGACAATCAATCGAAGAAAGCTGCGTGCTGAACTGTCACCTTTTTATACTGTTATTGGAGTAAGAACAAACGCGCTAAAGCGCTGCCAGCCACGTGGCTTTACTGAATAAGCTTATCAACTGTCCTACGTCCTTTTCATGGAGAACTAAAGTAATAAAAAATGGAAATGCGTATTCGCGGTTATTTCAGCTCATCGCCCAATAATATGGGATTTCTTTTTGTCTCATTTTTTTAGTATCCAACACCAGCATGCATGAAGCAAAGAATGAATCAAGTCGCACTGCAGCAGTGCAAAGGTAGGCGGGACACAAGTTCAACACTTATAAATAAACATACAAGAAACGTGACATTGTGCGAAAACACAGACAGTCGCCGAGCGCGAACATCCCTTTCAATGGCAGATCGCATTTCTCTCACAAGTAATAACAACGTTCGGCGAGCTTCGTGCCTCCATTCGGCAATTGGATGACGTATATATTACGTGTAGGCTGCAGTCAGCGCATTTTATTTGCCGACAATCGGCTCACACCGCTCACGAAAAAGCGCCGATGTGTGCACATGTATGCGCGCCGCCGGCTGCCTATCCATACTAGCGTGGTGACGGTGCTGCCGCCTGTAGCCTGATCTCGGCGCGAATAGAAGCAGGCAGTTATCAAATTTTAGTTTCCCTTGTTTGCGATGGCTAGCTGTTTTTCTTTTTTGTACGAATAGTTTTGCAACCAAAGAAGGTTGGTCTCCGTCTGGCGATCTTTGTCTAAACACTCGTTTTTCCTTTTAACGTGATGGTGTTAAAGAGCTCGTTTCACACAAATTCCGGCGTCGGCGTCGTTGGTTGTGAGCGAAAAATTATCATCTTGTCCGTGACCGAAAAATCGAGAAAGATGCAAATAAAATAAATAATAAAAAAAACGGCAGATCCCATGCACTGTGGGAATCGATGTAATGCGAAGCTATCATCAAGGAGCAAATCATGCTGTACATAATATGCATGTCATGATTTACATGTTAGGACCTGTCATTATGTTCGTCAGACAGTCACGTCCCGCAATACCAACTTTGGTGTATATGAAGCCAGCGAAACGGCAGCGAGCGCGCCATGAGCGTGGCATGCAAGTCATGTTGCACACGGACATGTCAAGATTTCCATATTACCACTTGTCCTTTATGTTCGTCATACAGTCACGTCACGCAATACCAAATTTGGTGTATATCAAGCTAGTGAAACGGCCGCGAGCGCGCCATGAGCGTGGCATACAAGTCATGTCACTCATGGCATGACATGATTTTCACATTACCACTTGTCATTTATGTTCGTCATACAGTCAGGTCACGCAATACCGAAATTTGGTGTATATCAAGCTAGCGAAACGGCCGCGAGCGTGCCATGTGCGTGGCATACAAGTCATGGCAATCATGACATGTCATGATTTCCATATTACCACATGTTTATTTCAGTTTATTTCAGTTATTAGTACAGAAAGAGGAACATCGTACAGGGTAAATATACAGGAGGAGGTCCGAAAGCACAAGGCTGCAGGGGGGACCTCCTGTTTAAAATTTTATAACAAATTACTTAATTAGCAGTATCAGTGAGAAAACAGGAAAACGATTGAATTGAAAAAACAAACAATAACTCAGGTACAGGTAAAGAAAAAAGTGGCATAAACATTATTACTGGAAGAAAGATATATATCTAGTAGTTAACCAAATACGAATACAATTGTTTTTTGAATAAACCAATCGTAGAACATTGTTTGATGTGAGATGGCAATGAATTCCATAATGACAATGCTGTGAAGTAGGCAGTGTGACGACCAAAATTAGTACGGATAGCAGGTAGTAAAAAATTTCCATTTGAAGCAAATCTAGTTCGGTTAAAGTTACACAGAGCATCAGGACGAAACACACTTGATGGTACAAGATGGTTCAGTGACTTGAACAGCATGATGATAAGGTGATATTTAAATAAACTAGCAGTAGGAAGTATCTCAAAGTTGTAAAGCAATGATGACGCACTAGTGCGATATGAACTGAAAGTTATTAATCTCATGGCTTGGTTTTGAATGTGCTGAATGGGAGATAAGTGGGTTAGGTATGTGTTTCCCCATGTAGTGATGCAATAATTAATATGACTATGAATAAAAGCGTAATATAACCTGATTAGAGTTGAAGTGTTAAAATAGTTACGTGCTCTGATTAAACTTCGAATACCAAACGCTAGTTTTTTTCGTAAGTGCATGACATGGCTAGTGTATTTTAGGTTAAAGTCGAGAATGACTCCTAAGAAAGAGCATTCAGTGTCAGGAGTAATGAGTGTGTTATTTAGTTTAATAGTAACTTGGGAAGGAAGAACTTTGTTAGTTGAGTAAAATATCATGAACTTAGTTTTCGTAGGGTTAATACTGAGGGCGTTAATACTACACCAGTTTAGAATGCTATTTAAATCATGTTGTAACTTTAGCGTCAAAGAGTGAATGGATTTATCAGTGGCTAGTATGGTAGTGTCGTCGGCATAAAGAAAAGGTTCAGAGTTAGTAACTGAATGGGGAAGGTCATTCATGTAAATCAAAAATAAAAGCGGGCCAAGAATGGACCCTTGAGGGACACCTTGATTAGTTGTAAGAAAATTTGATAATGTAGAGCGAACATAAACAGCCTGTTGTCTATTATAAAGGTAACTTTTAATGAGTGTTAGGGCAGGTCCAACAATACCAACAGACATGAGTTTGGTTTCCAGGATGCTGTGGTTAAGGGAGTCAAAAGCTTTGGTTAGGTCAATGAACAATGCTCCAGCCAATGCACCAGAATCAATAGCTTTTTTAATCTTATCTGTAAAAGTTAGCAATGCAAGATTGGTCGAAAAAGCTGGTCGGAAACCAAACTGATGAGAAGTTAAAATGGAAAATTTAGATAAGTAATTAGTGATGCGTTTTTCGATACACTTCTCTATTATTTTACTAAAAGCTGATAGTATAGCTATAGGGCGATAATTAGATACAAGTTCTGTCGCCTTTCTTGAACACTGGTATGATTTTGGCTTTTTTTAATTGTAATGGGAATGACCCAGTCTTGAAAATTAGATTTATAACGCGGGATAGAGGGATGGCAATATGGTTGGCAATTAACTTAATGTTCGATGAGTGGATTCCGTCAAGTCCTGCAGAAGTGACTAAGTTTACTAATAATGCTGAGCATTTCGTTAGGACATGTAGGAAAAAGGTAAAATGATTGTGAAGAGCGGACCTGAGATTGATTCGGAGTTGGGGGGTGGACTAGAAGCTTGATTACAATAAAATGAGTTGAATTCATTTGCAATGTCGATTGGCTGATCTAAGACACGGTCAGCAGTTTGAAGCTCAGTGATAGTTAATTCGGACGTGTTCAAATTTAAGAAGGAGTTAACTATTTGCCATTGTTCTTTAGAGTTGGTGCCAGCGCGCGTTATTTTTTCTTCGTAATAACTTTTTTTGGCTATTTTTAAGAGTCTATTAGGGGTATTGGAATAGAGAGTGTAACGATTTTTTAATTTCATATTGAAAGGACGGCGTTTGACTTTGTTGTAAAGGTTTTCTTTTTTGCGCATGTATGTCAAAAGACTGTTTGTTATCCACGGATTGTGGGGAGCTGAGTAGATTCTTTTGCATTTAACCACCGTGATGCTATCATGAATACACTTACTTATGCGAGACGACAGATAATCAAATGCTATGTTGGTGTCCGTGCACGTTTCAATGAACGACCAGTCGACATTTGTTATGCGTTTCACAAACTCTTCTTTGTTTAGAATTGTTTTAGAAAATCTTAAATCACGATTATGGATGAAACTTTCATATGAAAAGAAAACAGGGTAATGATCAGTAATATTTACCTTAAGAACACCACAGTTTTCAGGTGAAAGGAAGTTAGAAAGAACATGATCAATGAGTGTGCTACTGCGCCCCGGAATACATCTAGTTGGAAGTGTGATTAAGGACTCGTACCCGAAACCCTGGTAACAATTTGCGTACTCAGTTCGATTGGTAGCATCATCAAGTAAATCAATGTTTAAATCACCCAAAATAATGACATTCTTACGTTCACAAGATAAAGTTTCAAGGACAGCGTTGAGACATGAACAAAACTCTGAAATTGACGATGAAGGCGAACGATAGATAGTTCCAAGAACAAGTTTATCAGCGGATGAAGGCTTGTCTAGTTCTATCCAAACAGATTCGCAGTTATCGACGACAATGTGAAGGTCATATCTGCGCTTATAATGCAAAGTAGGGGAAATAAAGATGGCTGCGCCACCGTGACTACTCGATGTGCGATTGCAGTATTCTGACAAGTAGCCTGGCAAGCCGAACAAGTTTTTATCTTCAAGTGAAAGCCATGTTTCTGACATGCAGACGAGGGAAAAGGAATTTTTGAAAGAATGTAGAAGAGCGTTTATTTCATCATGATTTCTTCTTAGGCTACGCGCGTTAATATGAAGTGCTGATAAGCTAGAGTTGTTCAGGAAGGAATCTAATTTATTGATACTAAAATAAGACGACATGATGAAGCGCGCTTTCACTTGATAGATAGGTTACTATAGGTGAACAGATCTACCGAAAGACTGAAAGGTCAGCTTCGGTGCGAATGCGATACACCCTACTTTCGTTAGATTGCCTCGCCGTAATCTGGCAGTTGTCAGTCCAAAGGTACGCCCAACCCTTTTCTTTTTTTAGGGCAAGAACTTTCGCGAACAACCTTTTGTTTTCAGGGGTGAGGTGGTCATTTACAAACACAGGATAATGACGACGGCCTGGGAATCCGAGATCATTCGTGTGCAATTTGGCCTTGCGAGCCTTGCTTAGAAATTCCTGCTTTTTATCGCGAGAACAAAAGCGCGCGATAATGTTTTTGTTTGAGTCATTCTTAGTGGGGACGCGATGAATGACGTCGATGTCTGAAGCACTGATAGTGCGGTTGATTTTAGTAGCCACAGCTTTTACGATGGCTGTGCAATCTTCCCCTTGCGAACACGGGATTCCTTTTAGTTCTACATTGTTAAGTCTCGAGTATTGTTCCAGTTCAGACACACGGTTAGTCAACGTTTCATTTTGTTTCTTTAGCGACTTGTTAGAGGCAACTAATGTGGCGTTCTCCGAACGTAACTCTTCAACAAGCGCATTGAGACCACTGACGCCCAACACAAGGCTTTCAACTTCAGCCTTCAGTTTTGATATCTCTGGCTGAGGTGCCAGAAGTTTGGGTTTGCATTGCGCAATGAGCTTAGAAGCTATTTCTTCCAGTTTACCCTCAGTCCAAGCCTCAAGCTGCTCAATGCGCTTCGCCAACTCGACATTTGAGGGCATGTTTGCAGGCAATCAAAAATAACGAGCAAGGTTATACAGTGTGGTATTAAATGACAGAACTAACTCACTCACAGCAGCAGTCACGGCAGCACACGACGCCTAAAACAACAGTGAAAAGACACTGACCTGCGGAAGCGTCGAAAAGCCTTTAGTAAGAGCGTCGATACGGAGAGCCGTAACTGCTGCTGCAAAGTGACGTTGGGTGAGACGGGCCGCCGCTTTATGCCGGAACACGAGCAGGTGATCAGCGCAGTAGATCTACGCAGATGATTCCTTATCCACCAAGGATAGCCGGCACTGGTTTTCGTGTAGGAGGCACGAATACAGATGGCTCAGTCAGGCGGTGTAGCCGGCGTAGAAAAGCTGAAACGGTCGGGAGTACAGGACCACCGAAACCGTGGCGACCGCCGTCCAACAGCAAACTGGATTTCTGCGGAGTCGTTCAAAAGCCTGCGGAAGCGTCGAAAAGCCTTTAGTAAGAGCGTCGATACGGAGAGCCGTAACTGCTGCTGCAAAGTGACATGTGATTTATGTTGTCATACAGTCACGTCACGCAATACCACATTTGGTGTATATCAAGCTAACGAAACGGCCGCGAGCGCGCCACAAGTGTGGCATGCAAGTCATGTTGCACATGGCATGTCGTGATTTCCAAATTACCACTTGCCATTTATGTTCGTCATACAGTCACGTCATGCAATACCACATTTGGTTTATATGAAGCTAACAAAACAGCCGCGAGCGCGCCATGAGTGTGGCATGCAAATCATGTCACACATGACATGTCATGATTTTCCATATTACCGCTTGTCATTTATGTTCGTCATACAGTCACGTCACGCAATACCAAATTCGGTGTATATCAAGCTAGCGAAACGTTTGTCAGCGCTCCACGAGCGTGGTATGTAAATCATGATGTACATGACATGCACATCATGATTTTCATATTACCACCTGACATTTATGTTGGTCATGCAGAAATGTCTCATCGTACCAGTTTTCGATATATCAAGTTAAAAAGCGGCCGCAGGAGCCTTATGGCCATGGCGTTGAAATAATGCTTTTCATGACTAGTTACTGATGGTTTTCATGATATGACCAGTCATTCGTGTTCGTCACACAGTCATGTTATGCCATACCAATTTTGGTATAAAGTCCCAATAACGATACGGCCAGGAGAGCACAAAGTCGTAGGCGGCGGCTAGATAGATAGATAGATAGATAGATAGATAGATAGATAGATAGATAGATAGATAGATAGATAGATAGATAGATAGATAGATAGATAGATAGATAGATAGATAGATAGATAGATAGATAGATAGATACGGTGAAAGTCACCGAAGTTCGCTATGAAATGCTTCGCATTTAAAATTTCCGGGTCAGAGTCATGATCGAACCGAGGCCGCCTGCACGGCAAGCAGGTGTTCTACCACACAGCTACGCGTCTGCTTGGAAACACAGCAAAAATAACTTCCTCTGCTTGGAAATGCAGTGAAAATAACTTCCTCTGCTTGGAAATGCAGTGAAAATAATACTCATGCTTTACAAACACAAGCGTACTGTATACAGGCGTCACAATACAACATGAAATATCGCAGTAATATTGCGTGTTACAAGCGTACATTGCTATCGGGCGTCAGAACATGTGAATATCACAATGACATCGTGGTTTAAAGCCATTCACCCCTTACAAAAGGCACACACGTTACTGCGCGTATTTCCTTAAGACCCAGTAGTGGGCACATAGCAGGTTCGAAAACATTTCACCAGCCTAATTGCTCGCGGTTTAAAGCATGCTGCCCATTACATAGTATGCGCTAAGTGATTGTCCTACGCACTAGGGACAGGATATCGCTATTGCGTTCAACTGTTAAAGGTGAAGCTTAAGGGTACCCCAATTGTTTTACCAAAACCGATAAACAGAACTTAATGTGAACGATGATTATATCTGTTGCTAGCAGGGAGGTACTGTTCCATTTTTTGACACTATTCCAATTTTAAAGGTTAACATTGGAGTGTTGGGGCACACATAGTTTTATGCGGATGCGCAATACTTTTGGACCAGTTTTACGAGTTAGATAAAGCTCAAGCGGTTTCACACGACAATCATATCGTGTCCTTTTTTCTACGATTTTCCTCTTCTTAAGAAACTTTTGCGATACCGCATTCCTGGTCAGGAGTACGGCATTCTCCGGTATCCGTTGGGCGAAAGGTATTTTAGGGTGTTCTCGATTGTTCGCCTGATAGTGCACCGGCGTTATGGAGGTCGGACCCTCTCGATGGCATGTACCTTCCGGTAGATGGTGCTTCTCAAGCGATGGGGACAAATGAGGCTGTAAAGGGTGATATGGGATGGACAGGCTTTGAAGTGAGGGAAGCTCAGAGCAAAATGAGATTTGAAGAGAGGCTGAGGAAAATGAAGGAGAGTAGATGGGCAGGGAAGGTCTTCAGGTATTTGTATAGAAAAAGCGTTGACACGCAGGGGAGAAAAAGAACTAGGAGGCTCACCAGTAAATATACGGCTAGCAGTGTGGGCGACATGGCAACAAGGAGCATTAAGCGAAAAGTCAGAGAGGCGGAGAGGACTTATTGGATGACAGCGATGGAAAAGAAGCAGGCTCTCAGTAACTACCGAAAGGGAAAAAAACGAAATAAGGAGGGAAAGGTTTTGTGATAATTCAAGGGGAAGCGCTTTACTGTTTGAAGGCAAGGTCCGGGTTGCCTTAGAACGCGTAGTTATAAAGCGAGATTCAGTGTCGAAGAAGAACAATGTACATGCTGTGGGGGGAACTAAGGAAACGATGGAACATGTACTGATTGAATGTGGCGATATCCACCCAGATATACGTGTGGGCACGAGTCTACATGAAGCCTTGGGTTTTAGGGACAACAATGGAAGGCTGAACACGTCCGCGAGAAATAAGTAAGAGACGGTTAGAGTATTGGTGGCAGAAAAGTAGAGATAAAGGACAAAAATAAAGAACGGGGGAAAAATAAAGGTCATTCGGTCTTAAGAGGCAGAGAGATGGACCGTGAATTTATATTTTTCTTTGCTCTAATAACCTAGATTTAATCAATGTAGATAAGGCATTAGGCCAACATAAAAAGAAAGTTTTTTTTTCGAGCCTGGTGGCAGACATGTCACCGCCCGTTATAAAGGGGACGCTCATAGCATCCATCCATCCATGGTAATGCTGTTTCCTTGGTTCTCATGGCAGCTCCACGCTTCACGGGACATTTGCTTTGAGGTGCGTGTGTGTTGGTTCTACGAGCAGCTGGGTCTGGTGCCTCGGGCTTTCTTGATGCTTCACCTCTACATCCTAGAGTTTCGTCTTTGCCTAAGCCATCGGAACCTCGTGGGAGTGTAAAGGCGGAACGACAGCACTTGCTTTGTCACTGCAGTACAGGACAAGTGAAATGGTTTTGGATCTGATGTGTAGGTCGTCGACGGCGAGAAGACACGTCGCGTGAAAACAATTCGATTCCATGGTCGCATGCTTTTTGCCCACGCATGTTCTCGCTATCGACAGTCTACAGCTCAGCATATTATTTGCTAGTTTAATGCCAGAGGCTTTCTAAACTTACGCAGCCAAAGAGCAAGCCGCACATGCCCATTTTTCCTTAGAAAGAGAGAGAGAGAGAAAAAAACTCTTTATTCACCGAGAAAAAGTTCTTCGCCTGCTGATTTATAAAATCTCTTTACTTCAAGTCTTACGTTTAGTAAATTGGCACGAACGTTGCTCATGAACAGGCATAGTAGGGGAAAGAATGGAAATTTCGGTGCGTTTTCTTGACTATGTAAGGTAACCGACACGCATGTTTTTTTTTCTTTCAGGTTCTTGATCTCCGCCGCAATAACATCTGTGATGTGGACGTCATTGCAAGATTCAAGCTGCCATCCCTGAAGGAACTCACGCTGGAACAGAACTGCATCCGTATGATCACGAAGTTCAAGAATGCTCGGATTCGAAGGCTCGTCTTCAGACAGAACTTCCTCACTAATATAACGCCTGGAGCTTTCCAGCAACTGAAAGAGTTGACCACGCTCGACCTAAGCAATAATAGTTTTGCAAACTTAAGCGATTCCTACTTTGCACATAATTCAATTCTTAAAGAGATTAACTTGTCTATGAACAAGTTAACCACAGTTTCGAGGTTGTTCAACGGGACGCGAAAGATTAAGGTAATCAGACTGTCTTTTAACTGCATCGTGGACATCAGCCTCGCCTTTAGCGGCCTGACTGACCTACGGGAGCTCTACTTGAAGAGCAATATAATTTCTAGCATTCCGGATGGCGTTTTTGAAGACAACGTTCTCCTAGTGCAAATCGACCTGACTTCAAATAATATTACCTGGATAGGACAGAACGCATTCAAAGGGACTTTTGACATTAAGGGTGCTGCACCTGCACAAAAACCACATCATTTCCTTCAATGGTTCTGCGAGTAATCTGCCTAAATTGCAATATCTTGGTGCGTCACAGAACGAGATATTGAGATTGGAAGCCGGTGAATTTCTGAACAATGTGGAGTTGACGACCGTTTCGCTAGCCTTAAACAACATCACTGATGTCGAAAGTGCTTTCATAGGAGCCTGTAGTCTGGTGCACTTGAACCTTGCAGGAAATCAACTGGAACTACTCCGAAGAAGTGACTTTGCGCTGGATATCACCCCCTCAGCAGTTGTAATTATTGACAGTTACGTCTATGTTTCGATTGATTTCATTTGCGGGTAAATATTGCGTATATGATCACAGTGAACAATTATCAGCATTGGCGACGTCGGTGTTTTGGAGTTGTGCTGTTCTACAGTGCATTTCTCTTGATCTATCTGAGGCCTTCCGTCTGCGTAAACTTCAGGAATTGTTTGCGTCTCGCGTGAATATAGTTGATTAAAAATGAAAAGAATCAAGCGAGAGGTAAGAGTAGATTTACAAGAGCTTGAGGACTTGTTAGAAAGAGTGCCTGCCGCGTGCAGACACGCAAGCGGTGAGGCAATTGCAGAAATGTCAGATATGAGCATTGCCCGCAATTCATTTGTGTACTATGTATTGCGTTCACTACCTCAAAAAATCCTGATATGCCCTGCTCCACTCAGGCAGAATGAAAGCGTAACGGGTTGAATTCGTGGTTAACTCACCAATAACAACATTCCGCGTTAATAGCATTTCGAGGCATCGACGCTACCTTGAAGTCGCCGTGACCATAGTTTCCTGCAATATTTACTAGAAGAAACACTGGCGTTGCAATCGTTCAGCCACCATGGGAATCATGGGTAGTACACGCATCTGCCTAGCCTTCGTGCTCGCGGGCTTCGGACGCACTTGTGGCTTTGTTTATTGTAGAGTTTTGGTTTTGTTTCGGATGAAAGAATGGACCGTTGTGGACGTCGTAAGCCGACTTGAACTGGTGAGCCTTAAAGGTTAAGGTGTTGAACTGAAACTGCTTAACACTTGCTGAACTTCATCGTGCGAAAAGCGGCTCCAGGCCTCGCGGAGCCATACGGAGCCGAATGAACGAATTTTAAAGAAAGCGGTGTACTACCCATCATTCCCATGCTGGCTGAAGCGCCGTGCGTTGCAGCTTCCATAGACATTAGCGCCGGAGTTCCCTCTATTGTATTATTACGAAAACTCTATGGCCGTGACTTCGCGAGCGTTGATGGCGTCTCCTGGGTCCTAAATGATTCGCCATTGGCAAAAGTGGCGTAGAGTCAGTCATAAGTGAGCCATAAACTGACAACAGATGCTTACCCAGTACATGAGAAGGTGCAGTACTTGGTTTAACTGTTCCTTACCAAGTTCGTAGGTACAGTTGTGGTCGATTGAAACGCGATACTGCATCTGCTCGTGGCGATGAGGGTGACGGTGTGAGCGAGAGCGTGCAGGACACGTGGTGAGTACATCCGGTAGACAACCGTTTAGTGTGT
This sequence comes from Rhipicephalus appendiculatus, assembly GCA_030522465.1. Classification (NCBI taxonomy): domain Eukaryota; kingdom Metazoa; phylum Arthropoda; class Arachnida; order Ixodida; family Ixodidae; genus Rhipicephalus; species Rhipicephalus appendiculatus. Next base: position 20,169 of record JALIZH010013606.1, read on the forward strand.
GGTTCTTGGTGGCGCCGCGGAGCGCTGCTTGCGATGCGTCATTGAGTTCACGTGCCGCACAGCGCGAGGCGGCTGGAGCTTGCCTGATTGCGAAACGAAGGATTGCAGCGCTCCGCTGGCGCGGCTAAGAACCACAGACTGAACGATCGTTTACCGGGTACAGTCACCATCTGTCACGAACACTCTCGGCCTCACCGTCACCCTCGCCGTCAGCAGCCACGCACTCTCACAATCGCGTTTCAGTCGTCCGAGCAGTGTATGTAGCGTCTGCTAAGCAATAGACGCCTGAATGTTGAAAGTTCTATCAGGCTTCTTATTCGCTTCTTGTTTCTCTTCGTTTAGACAACCCTTTGATCTGCGACTGCCGCTTGGCTTGGCTCATGCAAGAGGAGAGTGACATTCGGGCGAGAGGAATCGCGAGGTGTGCAAAACCGTTGTGGCTAAAAGGAAAACAACTGAGCCTTTTGCCGCACGAAGATTTCTTCAGGTGGGAAGATGAGTGCAAGCCTGGATGTCAGTGTCAGTGCTACGTGGGAACGCACGGACAACGACAAATCGATGTGAACTGTTCGTCGGGGACTATCGGCAAGATCCCCAGGGTATTCCCTGTAGGTACGACGAGATTGGACCTGAGCGGAAATCAACTCCGCCACCTGGAGGACAATATAAAAAATGCGGCGCCGCATCTGCAAGTGCTCTCACTGAAAGACAATGCCTTGCTCAGTGTCAACGTGACATCTATACCGGCAACAGTGAATTCTCTCGATTTGCGCGGCAACAAACTCAGGCGGTTGCCGCTCTTTCTGATCACGCAACTCAACCTTACGTCCATCTGGTTATCTGGCAACCATTACACCTGTGATTGCGCTGACTACAGCTTTAGACAGTGGATACAAGCACACGGAAACGTGGTGAGCGCACCTATATAGTGACTCTTACTTTGTAGTAGAACATAAGCGGGTTAACATTACTACCTAATCTCTAATTTGTTTACAAGGCTATTTCCGCGTACCTTCGATATTTGGATGGCTTATTATTCACGCGGTTTGGATCACTGACATAAAAGGCACCTGAAAAAATTGAATGGTGCGCTTTTACGTGCGAAAAACACAATATGGTAAAAAGGCACGTGGTTGTGTGGGGACACATTATGTATGATGGCCTGCGGGTCTTCAGCGTGCACTTAAGGTATGAGGCCAAGCGTCTGAATATTTTTTTTAAAGTGATAATCACTAGAGATTATTTGTCTGCAATATAAATCACATCTTTTAGGCACATGTGGGCATTATAACGCAAGTCCTATTTTTTTGTGAATTTTTCATAATTAAGAATTTCAATAAAAGTGGCTTTATGCCAACACTCCTAACTCAAGTGCCGCTCATTAAATTTTTTTTATTTTTTGTAGGGACATGAAAAAAGCTTTGGCCCGTGCAATGAACCAAAACAAATGAGATCTGATGAATATTAAAAACATTGTGAATAAATAAACGAAAAATATGCACTAGCACTAGGGGTACCTTCGTATAACAGGCAGCCCTATTCAATCTTGTGGCACGATTTTGCTTATTGAGGTTCATTGCACGCCTTCTAACGTAATAAGGAAGTGCGGCAATTTTTGGTGAAAAATGTTCATTAACAAAAGAGTTATGACTGTTCGCGTACGGAAAAATACCAGAAATGTAAGTTCTGAGAAAATCAACAAAAGAGATTTGCAACAGGTGTAGCGCTTACACCAGACGGTCAGGAGTGCTAAAATTCTCAATATTTGCAGCCAGTTCCATCGCGGACCTTACTACTGTGTGCCTTTGCTGGAACGGCAACTCTAATTTGTTTTCTAGCTTGTTTTGTAGCATCAGTGCCATGAAGGGGCGCATTCGGGCTGCGGTGCTGATCATTTGTGAGGCAAGCTTTTGCCGTTTAGAGGCCCGGCTCGATTCGAATTTGCTTAAAAATATCAAATGTACTTCTGCTGTCATTATTCAAATGACACACAGCGTCAACCAAAGCAAATTTGATGGTTTACAGGCTCACATACGTGTCCTTGAGCGTGAACAACACATGTACCACGTTACACGTTCACCTGGTGGCAAGTTTATGAATTTATGATTAAAAATGACGTGTTGACAACGCTTTTAGAGCATTGTTACATGTTAGCACTTGATGTGATTGCTAAATAACCAACAAAATACTACATATCAGGCTAATCTTATGATGCAGACAAAACTGGCACTTTCAGTTTCCATTTCGTAGGTGATGGGTGGTCTAACATTTTTGCATGTGTCTTTTGAAAAAAACTGCGTAGACACAAACTTTCTGCAGCAAAATGATGGGCAATAAATTGGGCATTTAAAATGACAAAAAAAATGTCATTTTGAAAAAAAACCGCCAGGCCTGCGCGGAAAGCGCAGCACAGCTACAGCGAAAGCTGGGAGAGTGGCCTTTTTAGAGCCTTTTTAAAACACTCTTGGTGCAACTACTACAAGCGCACTTGCATGGTACCCACTACGCCATAAATCGTCATAATTTTTGTGTAGTGGGGAAGCGTCTACTATGCCATTATTCGTCATTCTTCAGAAAAGCGCGGTACCCGCTACACTCTTGTAACGCATTATGTGCACTTTGTTGGATGCTGTGGCTGACGACGATGAAGAATTTTGCCTGAGGCTTTTGTAATGGGTTGGAGCATTGAACGCCCCCCACTCGTTACGCAATTCGCATTGTGTGACGCCTGGTTCTTACTTTTATGTTGTAAAACGCTTTACAACACACGTTAACACGATTCCTTACCCGACATGAAGCCTGCATGGGGTCAGTTTGCACCGCAGTTTCAAGCAGCGGCGTATCTCAGTGGTAGAGTGCTGGGCTGCCACGCAGAAGACCCGGGTTCGATTCCCATTCTGTCATAGGTGTTTTTTTTATTTAGTTTTTGCTTATTTCGTGCGATATTGGTTACGGACACCGGCGGCGGCGGTGGCGGCGGCGGACAACTACGGCGCAGGAACGTCCCTTGTTGTGATCTCATACTAGCTTTCGCTGTAAAAAATTCGCCTTTTTTCACTTGGCCACGTACCTTAAAGCTAAGCACACTGTAGGTGGGGCTTTTGCACTTCGCCCTGATATACATGTAGCCACCATGACCGTGAAATGACCGCGCGTCCTCGCTTCTTGCCGCCGCACATATTAGCCGGAGGGCTTAGTTTAAGTAAAGTTAGGTTTACCCTACCACGGGGAGGGGGGGGGTAGCGGGGGGCGGAGGGATCGCCGCTGTTGTTTAAAAGACTCTCAGTTATATTTATTGAGGCGGGAAGCCTTTGATGCCTTATAAAACGCGAAAAGTGACTGTCGGTGTCCCCTGGAGTGATGGAATAAATCAGCATGTTGTGACGTCACCCGATGACCTCACAAGGCGCCATACCTGCCTGACGTCATCATGACGTCACGTGACGGCATCATCACATGACATCGTTGCTTGGTCAAAGCAAGGCCAATCCCGGGGGCCCTGCAAAACCGGTGAGGTGCAAAAAGCATCAAATGCCTCCGATCCAGGAGGCAGTGCCCAAATGACGTCAGGTGCAGAAAGCTCTCTTGGCGGCGAGGTGAGCGGGGTATCGTTGCAATCGTTTGAGATGAAAAAAAAAAGATGGCTTCCGCTGTCTAGTCAACTTAGGCAAATGGGTGAAAGACCGGGTGGCTTTTTGAACTCACGCAGCGAGCGCGTAACGTAAATGACAGATTCCATTCAAACGGGGTACATGTTTCTATTCTGAAGCGAAACTATGAATCCCGACTATGAAGCGAAACTGTCCCACTCAGAAGAAGAAATGGACATCAGGCGGCCACGTAGCACGTAGGCAGGATAACCGCTGGTCATTAAGGGTACCTTACTGGATTCTAAAAGAAGGCGAACGCGTGCGGGGGAGACAGAAAATTACGGTGGGCAGATGAGATTAAGAAGTTTGCAAGTATAACGTGCCAGCAGAAAGCACAGGACCGGATTCATTGGCCGGAACATGGGAGAGGCCTTTGCCCTGCAGTGGGAGTAGTCAGGCTGCTGCTGCTGCTGCTGATGATGATGATGACATTTTTCTGCTGGATTCGCAACCGTTGATACCAAAACCATTGTGCACCACTCCTTCTCTACTGAGTGGAGTTCCTGTATATACTGCCTTTGAGAAGCAGGTTCGCGCGTGCAAGTGCCAAGGGGTTGTGCCACTCGCCCACCTAAATGCCAACTGTGCCACATGTGTAGATAAGGCACCCGCTGGCATAAAAGGCAATTTCACAGCTGTAGTTCACTTCGCCACATTTGTCGTGAGCCTCCATTTGGTCTCCGCGTTGTATAGCGCTGGGAGAACAATGACGAGTAGGAAGACATGATACAAAGAGTGCACGAGACCAACAGAGGTTAATTTCACAATGCACTTCCTTTGCACTCTCGCGTAAAGCAAGATAAAAAAAATCGCGCCATATACACGAAGTGAATGATGATGAGTGGGCGAAGCTCGATCGTTTTCATCCATGGCAGAAAGAGAATGTGTGGTCTGGAACGCGCTTATACTTCATGGTCATCAGCGTCATCGTCATCGTTATCATGTGTAGTGGGTACATTTCCACTATACTGGAACGCGCTTATACTTCATCGTTATCACGTGTAGTGGGTACATTCCACTATACTGCGTCATCGTCATCTTTATCACGTGTAGTGGGTAAATTCCACTACACGTGGCTATCTACCTACCTACCTACTACTACTACTACAGAGGAGGGACAGACCCATACCCTAAGGAGCTTCGCCCCTAAAAAACACACCTGCACAGATTACCCCCCCCCCCACCCCCCCACCCCCACACACCTACCATCATCACCGCAGCGGTTAGCCAGGAACCGGATATGGCGCAATGTTTCAATTTCATTCAAGGGATTATGAGCAGGCTCGATGTGTTTGTGTAAGTAGATGCGTGCGTGACAGCGTTCACCAGTCCCGCAGTGCAATGCGACGCATGAACGTTATTATATGCTTTGTTGTAGCGTAGTCGTTAGCGTCGCCGAGGAGAGACGCGCACCCTCCGGTGCGCTGACGTTCATAAAATATGTGGAACGTTCTTCGGCGCATTTACCCAGGGTCCAGAAGCGCTAGGATATAAGTGGCAGTCATAGCAGTCCGTACGTATTATGTAATGCGTTGTTAGAGTGGTGGATGGGCATTATTACACTACTGTAGCCAAGATCAGGTACCTGAGCGAAATTCGTCAATGCTACAGCGAAAATTATCATACAGGGCAACACAAAACGGCTATTAAGCGACGTTAAACCATCTTAACGAAGGGTTTGTCAACACGGTTAAACATTTAGGCAGCAATAGCTGCCAGTAGGTGATATTAGCAAGCACTTGGCAAGCTGATCCCCTACTTATTAAATGGGATCAGCGATGGGCAAACACGAGGCAAACTTATCAACGCTAACTAAGGTATCTGACAGTTAGGCGGTATTATTTAGTGCTAACAGTGCACAACACCCGCCGGCGCATAATAGTTATCCCTACAGTGCGTTGGAACTGCTGGACTTTTTTTCTTTTTTTTTTGCACTTGGACTCGCATCGGCGTAAAGATGGTCAACGAGTTTCGCTGGCGCTGGGAAGGTGATAGATGTTAATTTTCGCGCACAGCTGAAATCATAAAAAAAAGACAGAGGAAAGAGACAGAGGAGCTCCTCTGTGTGTTTCCTTTGTCTTTTTTTCATGTTTTTAGCTTTGCGCCAAAATTAACATGTTTAGCAAACTAAGGCACCAACTCGCCCAAGAACAAGTTCTTCTTGAGAATCTGATAGATTTTCTTTAGTTTTGCTTCATTTTCTCACGGTATCTTTACAAAGACAGTGATTTTACCGACAATAACGGGAAACGATTGAGGGCCCATTACGACCCACTTAGTGACGCGTTTTTTTAAAAAATCCGATAGCAAGAAATTAGTTTGTCACGCGAAGAACGACAAGCAGCTCGATACTTGCAACGCGCCGTCGTAGCAAGAATGACGCTCGAAAAGGACGCATAGGTATACACAGGACAAGCGTGAACTAACAAGTGTCGCAGTTGTTACGTATTTGTATTTGAGGAACGCGCTGAAAGTGTCCACAATGCAGAAGCCGACGCTGTTGTTGTTGCCTCTGACATGGCTCATACCCACTCAGAGGGATTGACCAAGGATTGATTATATGATTACATGACTTTTCGACGCTGTTTGATACTTCTTTTAGGGGCGAAGCTCCTTAGGGTGTGGATCTGTCCCTCCTCTGTAGTAGTAGTAGTAGTAGTAGTAGTAGTAGTTGTAGTAGGTAGGTAGCCACGTATAGTGAAATGTACCCACTACACGTGATAACGATGAAGTATAAGCGCGTTCCAGTATAGTGGAATGTACCCACTACGCGTGATAACGATGACGATGATGCTGATGACCATGAAGTATAAGCGCGTTCCAGACCACACATTCTCTTTCTGCCATGGATGAAAACGATCGGGCTTCGCCCACTCATCATCATTCACTTCGTGGATATGGCGTGATTTTTAGATGCGAAGGATCTTATGCTCGGGGCTATGTTCCGTCCCTCCCGCGTCCGTCCCGCGTCCCGCGTCCGGCCACTTTCATGAAGTAGGGAAGCACCCACTATGCGAACGAGAACACTGTAGTACAATATAAGGCCGTCAACCACCACTACAGTCACCAGAGTCATGGCCGAGAGCACAGAGAGGCTGCTTAGCAATGGCTAGGCAGGTGGTGTGTGTCGCCCAGGTTGACTCCATTCCTCGATCTTGCTTGCATGTGTTAGCCCAGGTTGACTTCATTCCTCGATCTGGCTTGCATGTGTTTGGGGGGCTTAGTCCGTCCCTGCTTCCCGCGTCCCACACCACCACAGCGCATGCTCGTCTCCTCCCCCCTCTCTCCTCTCCTACGCTCACGCTATTTGTCTCCTCTAGGAATACTCTACTCTACGGAGCGGCGCCAGCGTCCTACACCCCCCACAGCGCATGCGCGTCCCCTCCCCCCTCTCTCTCCTGTGCTAAGCTCACCCCCCTTTATCTCCTCTAGGAATCCTCTACTCTACGGAACGTCCCACACCCCGACAGCGGATGCGCGTCCCCTCCCCCCTATCTCTCCTCTCCTGCGCTCACCCCCTTTCTCCACTCTAGGAATCCTCTACTTTACGGAGCGGCGCCCGCGTCCCACAGCGCATGCGCGTCCTCTCTCCTACGCTCACCCCCCTTTCTCTGCTGTAGGAATCCTCTACTCTACGGAGCGGCGCCCCAGTCCGACATACCCACAGCGCATGCGCGTCTTCTCCCCCTCTCTCCTATGCTCACCCCCCTTTCTCTACTCTAGGAATCCTCTACTCTACGGAGCGGCTCCCGCGTCCCACACCCCCCACAGCGCATACGCGTCCCCTCTCTCTCTCCTATCCTACGGTTCCCCCCCTTTCTCTGCTCTAGGAATGCTCTACGGAGAGGCGCGCGACAGGTGGTGCGACAGCTGCATACTCCGCTGGGGGGCACCACGGTAGTTCCGCTGCATAAAAATGACGGAGCGGCGACGTTTCTCTCGCTCAAGCTAACCATCTCCCCGCTGCTTCGCATCCACACATGGTTCCCTTTAGCGGGAGATGGGGAAGTTTTTTCTTTTAAACTGGGCACGTGGAATGACCGCTCTGCGCCTCCTGCCACGCGGTGGCGTCTGACGCCAAGTGTGCCCGGTGTTCTTTTAGATGCGAAGCATGTTATGCTCGGGGCTTTGTCCGTCCCTCCCGCGTCCCCCCGTCCCCCCGTCCCGCGTCCCCCGTCCGGCGTCCCGCGTGCGTCCGGCCACTTTCATGAAGTAGGGAAGCACCGATTATGCGAACCAGAACACTGTAGTAATATGAAGGCCGTCAACCACTACTACAGTCATCAGAGTCATGGCCGAGAGCACAGAGAGGCTGCTTAGCAATGGCTATAGGCAGGTGATGTCTGTCGCCCAGGTTGAGCCCATTTCTTGATCTTGCTTGCATGTGTTTGGAGGGGGGCTTAGTCCGTCCCTCCTTCCCGCGTCCCACACCACCACAGCGCATGCGCGTCCCCTCCCCCTTTCTCTCCTACGCTCACCCCCTTTCTCTCCTCTAGGAATCCTCTACTCTACGGAGCGGTCCCCGCCCCCCCACAGCGCATGCGCGTCCCCTCCCCAATCCTCTCCTACGCTCACTCCCTTTCTCTACTCTAGGGATAATCTACTCTACGGAGCGGTGCCCGCGTCCCACATACCCATAGCGCATGCGCGTCCTCTCCCCCCTCTCTCCTCTAGGAATCTTCTACTCTACGGAGCGGCTCCGGCGTCCCACATCCCCACAGCGCATGCGCGTCCTCTCCCCCCTCTCTCCTCTAGGAATCCTCTACTCTACGGAGCGGCTCCCGCGTCCCACACCCCCCACAGCGCATGCACGTCCCCTCCCCCTCTCTCTCCTCTCCTACGGTCTTCCCGTCCTCTCCTCTAGGAATCCTCTACGGAGCGGCGCGCACGACAGGTGGTGTGACAGCTGCATACTCTGCTGGGGGGCGCCACGGTAGTTCCGCGGTATGAAATTGACGGAGCGCTCGCACCTCACTCTCTCCCCTGTGCAGCGCCGCGATGAGCGCCCGGACCCCTGCCGTGAAATGAGAGCGGCGACGTTCCTCACGCTCAAGCTAATTATCTCCCCGCTGCTTCGCATCCACGCACATGGTTCCCTTTAGCGGGAGATGGGGAATTTTTCTTCTTTTTTTTTCATGTACACCATGAGTGGTACAGAAGGGAGCCACTTTTTCGTGCGCATCTCAAGGGCAGTTTTAAATATGAAAGAAACTGTAAAAGCGTTGCGTGATAGAAAACACGCTCAAGCTGTTCCGAGATCTGCGTACCGCGAGTGGCAAATGGTGCATATAAATAGATCGCCGTTATATCGCTGGCACGAGCATGGCGTGTGGCTGTGTTGGCTAGCGCAGCAGGCTGCGGAGCGATGGGTCGCAGGTTCGAATCCCCGGTCAGGTCGTTTGGATTTTTTTCTACTGATTTATTTTTTTATTCCTTTTTTATATACACATACATATACATATCCGGGACATGACGGCGTCGACAGACGGCGACGACGAAAATAAGCCGAGAGTGTCCATATATTTGTTATCGCAATAAAAAAGAAATGGCCTTCTACGAAGTTGTGGTTGCATCGGCGCGCAAGAGGGGGTGCCTACACACAGTTCTGTTCCTATAGGGAGCAAATACAGCAGCTCTATTTATTTATTATTTTAAGAAGTATTTTACAGGTACTGTTGGGCATTGAGTAAGACATTGAGAAACTCTACATACAATGCCCGGCTCCTCAACGGAAGCATTGGCTGCTGTTGTTGAAGGACGCGGTTGCTATTTGTTTGCTTGCGTGGATGTAGAGTGTGAGTGGACGGCAGTTCAAAATTATGTGAGAGCTAAAAGTATTTGTTTTATGACTGGAAAAATATTTTCGAAAGGATATCTTGCTATATACTGCTTCTTACAGAGCTCTCGATGAGTCCTCTGTGTATGCATTGAACTTCCTCAGATCTGAAGCAGAAAAAAAGATTGTGAAGGTGTCCGCAAAATGCCCCTTTGATCTTTGGGGCTAAATATTTTTGTTTACTTATTTGTGCATTAGATTTATGTCGTGGTTCTTGTCTATTGCTTACCATGGACAGGTTCGGGATGCCAGAGAGATCATGTGCGGAAAAAGCTCCAATATGCGTGTGTCACGAAAAAGATTCATCACCTTGGGGCAGAATGACCTCTGCCCAGCGGCGATACCACCAGGAGTGGTGTACCTCCTGGTAGCATTCGGTACGTATAATTAGTGATCATCTGGAATGTGGAGCCCCTTGTGCATACGCGTGACGAGCAAAGTGGCTTTAATGATTACATTAAACTGGTGTATGATGATTGATCAGCTCTGTAGGTTGCTTAGACATACTTAGTTGGCAGGCTGACCATTAGCATCCTCAGCCAATCGCGGCCATATATTGGTACCTTCTGTAGCGTTTCCTTATGGAGCAGCGGTACTGAAGTGATCGCTGAGGCGGCGCATTATTCTTCGCTAGTAGGGGCACGAAATTGGAACCGTTCGTATGAGGCGTGTAACTTGGCTTACACGGCCTTTCATTGGGAGAACGCCGGAGGACGCGGGAGATCACAACAGTGCCGGTGTAGCTCGGTCACTGAGTACAAGGGTAAATTGCGATCCCTTAAAGGGGCCCTGCACAGTGTTGCCATCGATGGACGTGACAAATCCGCTAGAAAGCAATAAGAAATCCACCAGATTCCGCTAGATTCTAAAACATATACGCTAAATTTCCCGCTAAGACTTATTTTATTAAAAAGAAACAGTGAAATTTCGTATCTAAAAACTTTTATCATTCTCAAAGGTTCCCCAAAACTATGAGAGCTGAACTAACATATAAAAGATTCTTCCAAGGAGTGTAACTAGAATACTAGAGGCTTCAGTGCTACGGTTGACGTCAACCTCATCATTGATGAGGCTAAAAGTTATAAATGTTCACTAAGGTTGAGCATTGGGCTAGATGGTGCAGCATGATTCCAATGTTTCACAGCGCAGCAGGGCGATTTTGCTCCACTGGTTTTCAATGTTGCCATTGATTACGGGGACACTCCCGCCCGAGCCATTGATTCCCGCTGATGAATCAATGGCTCCTTCATGACGCAAAAAGTGTTTTCGACCGATAAAAGTGATGTCTTCTGGATAACTGTGATGAAGGGAAGTCGCTGCCTGGTTTGATCTACTAGCGTGGTAATAAACCTTATACATCTTTCTCGCATCACAGCTTCATCTGCGAGAGAGAACCCGTCGGTCTTCTCAGCCTTCATGCTGTCAACGTACGTCTCAGAGGCAGCCGAGATATGGCTTGGGGTTAAAGTGGTCCTCACGTCTGGACATCAGAACGTCCATCTACTCTATTGGAATCACGATTTTATGAAGCAAGCTTGACATCGAAGTCATGAGGTGTTTCGGCAGCTTTGTTTGATCCCCATCTATGGCCTTGAATGCTTTGTTAACCTCTAAACATCTGTCAGAATCGGTCTGAAAAAAAGCAAGTACCCCAGAGTGATCCGATCATTCTCGTACATACCATACATCACTTCTGCCCCGTAGCACTTTTAAGTGCGCCTCGCCATCTCCAAGTAAATCTTCAATTCGGCCCGCTGGTCTACGATCCTTGAAACAGCTATTTCGACGAGGGATAGCCACCGCGTCCTGCACTCTGCGCAAAATTTTCAATGCTTCATTGCCATCATTCATCAGAACGTAGAACTTCTTGTGCGCAATTTACCGGGACGGGGACCTTGCCAACCAGTAGTACGTTTCGCTGATTAGGTATTCTAAGTTTCTCGGCAATGCTTCCGACGATTTTGAATCAGTGCACTGCGTGAGGCATCCGCCAGAAATCCGCTATGTATGAAAATTGCCCGTCTAAAAATCCGCTAGCCGCTAGATAAATTTTTTTCCCGTCAGAATAAAATGAAATCCGCCAGATTTAGCGGAAAATCCGCTAAATTGGCATCACTGGCCCTGCAACACTTTTCCAAGTAGCCATGGAATGGATTCACTAAAGGAGCTTATTGCTTCACAAATTCACCGCCGCAAAAATTTTAGAATCCGTCCAGTATGAGTGGAGTTACAAATATTTGTCGGACGCTGCTATAGCATTCTCTCTTCTCTCGTCGAGACGGAAGCGCTGGAAGCTAAGCGGGGAGGGGGTAGTGGCACGGGGAAGAAAATACCTCACGTACGCCTAGTGACCTTGAGCGCTTTTTCTCTCTTTTTTTTCTTCGAATACGCGGCTTTTCCGTGCGATCGCGCGCGCACGCGTGGACAAGTCGCGGCCTCCCGCGGCGGCTTCAGTAACGACCGAGCGCTCTATGCTCAAATCAGGCCAATGGCTGATACAGTGGCTGTGACGAGTGATTTTCGATCTTGTAGGGTCATTTGTCCAGAGAAGAGAAAGCAATTTTTAGCTGACTTTGAGAATTTATTGCGAATTCCAGGCCGCGTGCTGCGCTACATTATTTGGCTCGCGTGTTCTCGGTAGTTGAAAAACAGCGCAAAGACAGGACGAAGGAAAGTAACACAGGGACGGGCGCTGACTGCCAAGTGAAATTTTTATTGACGAAACCAGGAATAAGTAGATAGATGACAGAGTGAAAAATACGCTAAGGTTACAAGATTTTCTGTCACTTGCGTGCAGTCAGATAGCAAGAATTGTTAGAAAAAGAAATCAGCTATCTGACGTCACGCACGGGACAGAAAATCTTGTAACCTTATCGCATTTTCCACTCTTTCATCTCTCTACTTATTCCTGGTTTCGTCAGTTAAAATTTCAGTTGGCAGTCAGCGCCATAGGTCTGCAAAATAAATGGAGCTCACTCAGACTCACTCAATAAATATATTTCTCGCTCAGGACTCACTCGGACCCAGACTCACCAAAATATTGCTGAAGCAGACTCACTCGGACTGAGGCTCACGAAATTTTTCTCCAATCAAACTCACTCGGACTCAGACTCACCGATGTTTTCGTCAGCCGGACTCACTCGGACTCAGACTCATGAATATTTTCGTCGACCTGACTCACTCGGACTCAGACTCACGAAAATATAATGAAAATATAACTCAGCCGGACTCAGACAGCATAATTTTTGTCAGCTGGACTCACTCGGACTCAGACGCACCAAAATTTTCCTCATACGGACTCACTCGGACCCAAAGACTCGCCAAACTTTTTTCTCAACCAGACGTACTCGGACTAAAAATCAGTAATATTCGATTTGTTCCCGCTCATACAATAAATGTCGAAGGAGTGACGATTGTTATAGCGCGAACTCAGGACAAGGACAAAAGGTACACAAAGACGAGCGCCTGAGTTCGCGCTTCATGATCTACCAACTAGCCTAAGCCGCCACCCGTCGAAGGAGTGCCATGAAAAAGCTTATGTAGAATAACACATGTAAAGGGGATTTTCGCGCTATTGAGAATGTTTTCTTTAAAGATAAGACTTGGTCTACGGACTTTCGAGAAAAATTAGGTTTTGATTCCTGTTACCTTTCGGATGCGCTATGGCGCACGCGCCATTTGTTTTCAATGGGTGAGCGAGCGCGTGGGTCTTTTGCAGACCCAATTAAATGAAGTCCTTTCTTACGCTTTGCTAATCGACGGCCTGATAACGCTACTGTAAACGAAGAAAGCTTCACATTACGTTATGACGCTTTTCTAAAAACGCTCGTGAAACTGCCAATGGTCTCGCAGTCTATTGACCGCTCTTTGACGAAGCGAAAAAGAAAGTATGAGGCGGCCATCTTTTGCAGAATCGAGCTCACCACCCTTTAAACATTGTGGAAACATGACCTTATAGGTTTCATGGCTATGCCTCTCTAAAGTTTCGAAAACACCCGCCATGGTAGTATAGTAGTTATGGTGCTCGACTGCTGACCTGAAGATAACGGCATCGAATCCCGGCCGCATTTTCGATGGATGCCGAAATGCTTGAGGCATGTATGCTTATATTTAGGTGTACGTAATGAACCCCAGGTAGCCAATACTTCCGTAGCCGTGCACTACGGCGCCCCTCATAATCAGATTATGGTTCTGCGAAGTTAAACGCCAGTAATTATTATATTAGTGTTTCTAATTATAGAAATGCTATGTTAGGTTTCAGTCGATGTCATGCTTTCGCAAAGTGATTGCGGATAATATAGGTTGGTATTTTATGTCGCAAAACCAAGATGTGGTTGTCAGAGATGCCCTTAGTGGAGGGCTCCAGATATTTCGACCACCCAGGGTTCTTCAACGTGCACCTAAATCTACGTACACGGGTTGTGACTGCGTTTGTTTTTATCAAGATATTTTTCGGAGCCGGCTAAGAACCAGTTGTCACTATCAGTGACTGCTCCATCTCGTGGATAATGGTGGAAAGTCGTATGAGTACCGTGCTGGATACGGACACAAGGCAAAAAGGAACGCGCAAAGGCGCGCGCCGATGAGAGCCGGCCATTATGTTCAAATGTATGGTCGAAGCTTGGTACACACCATGCAAAATGAGGTTGCAATTTTCAGTTTTCCGAAAACCCCAATTCCTGGCAGTCAAGCCAATGGCAACAATGCCGTATTGAAAGGTGAGGACGCGGGCACCGCTTCACAGCGATCGTACTAGTCCCCAGAAAGGACAGGAATATTCATTTTCAAGAAAAAGTCACTGGACAAGGCTCTGACCTGACAAATGAAGGGTTTACTACAAACCAGACGCAATAAATTCACATAGCTAACCCTGCGCAATACGCAATTTCATTTCTTTTTATTCTCACTGCGTCGCTGTTATGTCTATCCTTAATAACCTATTATTTGTATTGTTTTTGCTTGGATGTAACTGCTAATATCTTATGCCTTCTCAGATGCACAGCTACCCTCTGTGATTCCTTCGGGACTTTAGGGTACTTTTAAATAAATAAATACTTGAGGAGCCTCTTTTCATCGGCTAAATGGCGGCAAGCGAAGCTTGCCGTCTTCGTGCGCAACGTACTGTTTTTCTTTGCAGAATAACAGACTGATGGGCAGTTGGTGTGGGTTCATAATGACGTCTAGTGATTCATGATACATATGAGAAATGCGCTAATTTGTCTCCCATGAGGAGACACTGCTCAGCGACTTATGATCGAAAGCCAGTGCTACAACGAATACAAAAGGTGTGAGATGAAAGCAGGACATGCGCTTTTTTTTCTTTCCTGCTTCAAAGACTACATTCTTGAAAGATGCAGGGAGGGGGGGGTTAGGGGTGGAGAGCAGTGCTTTTGTCTCCAACATTTCTGAGACCGCGCCTTATCTTCATAACAGTGCATACTCCCCCCACTCCCCACCCTCTATCTTTCCCATTGAAGTTCTCAAACAAAATTTTGAAGGCCAGATAACATGCGGGATAAGGTTTGTGCGTACACACGCACATCTACGAAATATCCAGAAATAATTTAGCCTAGAACGTATTTAAAATCCATTTTAAAGTTTGTATCGTCCTACTGCAGCTAAACGAGCCTTCGTTAATTCTGTAAACAACCAACCACCCACTGCGTCACGAGTTTAAATATAAAACTCCAACCAAAATCACCAATCGTCGCCACAGCAGCGGATAGACGAAAGAAAGACGGTGCCGACCGCCAGGGATACCAAGAAAATGAAATGCTCGCTGACCACATCGACGCGCTCAAGTGTCTCCCTTTTGGGCGCCTTTTCAACAAACGCTTCCTGGGAGCGTCCATAACCACCCGTGACCCCCCTACCGCCACCTGAAAAAAGATGCAGCTGTGCCCTGCAGGGCCCGATTTTGCGGCGTCTACTCGCTAGGCTGTGTGTTCTGGCGCTACCGTCGTACCTCGTAAACTGCATTGTAGAGCCCTTCCGTAAGAGAAAAGACAGAGGAAACGTGACACCAACGGTGCCGCAACGACGCCCCGTGTCGATCCCCTACATTAATAATTTTTAATTTAATATGTGGGGTTTAACGTCCCAAAACCACGATATGATTATGAGAGACGCCGTAGTGGAGGACTCCGGAAATTTTGACCATCTGGTGTTCTTTAACGTGCACTGACATCGCACAGTACACGGGCCTCTACCATTTCGCCTCCATCGAAATGCGACCGCCGCGGCCGGGATCGAACCCGCGACCTTCGGGTCAGCAGCCGAGCACCCTAGCCACTGATCCACCGAGGCGGACTCCCCTACATTGCCATCCACCACTATCGGTAGTTTCATCCCTCGGCCCAAAAAACAGCGCACCTGCGGAAAAAGCGCAAGGCGTCGTGTACCGGATCACGTGCGCCGACTGCCCCGCTTCTATAAATTGAGGAAACCAAGAAATTCCATGAAAGAATGCGGCAGCACAAGAATGACCTCCGTCACTTGAACAGTGGATGGAGCGCAGTGACAAAGCACTGCTAGCGGTTTGACCACCATGCCTCTCCCGACGGTGCGGTGATTTCGGAAAAAGGAAGGAACCTTCGCCGGCGGCCCCTCTTCGAATCCTGGTACAATGAGCAGACAGCGAGAAACATCAACCACACCACGGGGGCACTGCCCTCCTTCTACTGCCAGGGCTTGCGACGACTCACGGCAAACCATCACGCCTGGCAAGAAGGTGTTGCACATCTCGGGCCTGCTCACCCCTGAAAAAAATTAAACCATCTCCCGCTAAAGGGAACCATGTGTAGATGTGAAGCAGCTGGCGCTAACGCTTACACTGGCGGCGGCGTTGACGCTGGCGCTCATCGCAGCGTTGCGCAGGAGAGAAAAACTGGGGAGGCGCAAAGCAGGCAGTGATGGAGAAGTGTTTCCTACTGGAACATGCCAATCGCTGCTAATGGGCAATGAGAGACAGAAGACTGACTGGACACAGAGACCCGCACTCCGCTTTTAGTTAACGCGCACGCTGCGAATTTTTATTGTTCAACAACGCACAGGAGAAATCTCTCACCGGCACCACCTTGGAGGTCAAGATCCATTGCCATATATACGGGGTGGCCAGTGAACGGTTGTGCAGCGCGAGCAGTCGGTTTTTTCAACCAAGAAACTCGCTAGCAGACGCTGCCTGCGTCGGCGTCGCGAGGCGAGAGAGGGGGGAGCGAAGGAGAGGATAGAGAGGGGGGTGACACGCATGCGCAGTGGGAGTGTGAACGCCGTGGGCAGGGATGCGTAGAGGAGAGAGGGGGAGCGTAGGAGAGGAGAGAGAGGGGGAACGCGCATGCGCAGTGGGAATTAGACGCCGCGGGCAGGGATGCCTAGAGGAGAGAGGGGGAGTGTAGGATGGGAGAGGAGGGGAGGCGTATGAGCAGTGAGGGTGTGGTTGCCTGGGAGAAGGGGTGCCCGAGGAGAGAGAGGGGGAGAGGAGGTTTTTATTTTTATTTTTTTTGAAAGGGTTTGCGCATGCGCAGTAAGGGTGGTCACGCCGCACACCACCACCGGATTAAGCTTCGCCATAAGATGCTTCACATCTAAAAAAGCCGATCAGTCTTTGAAACGTCGCGGTTCACAAGGCAGACTTCTGCCGAATGTTTACCACATTACAGCCCAAAGAAATTTGTTTATGCGAGTGATGAAACGCCGCGTATGGCACGATTGGTGCGTTTCTGCCCCCCTTCCTCCTTGAAATCCGGTCGCCACAACTTTCAACGTACCACGGGGGGCAAGCTTTATCTAGCCACTTTAAATAACGCAGCCGCTGTATAATTGGTAGCGAATGACATGAGGAAAGCCGATGGTATGTGTCGTCGCTACATTTTTAACAAAGCTTGAAATTCGGCTAGATAGTGCATAGCTATTGGGAAATTGTTGAGCGCAAAACAATGCATTCAGAAGGCATTCACAAGCGCCCCTTCTGTCTCTCTTGTACTTGTGAGTATCTTGTTTGGCGCTCAAAAATCGCCCGATTGCCACATTTATTCATGGAAAAACCAAAGCGGCATCTAAGGACACAAGCGGTTCAGTGCAACAGAGAGCAACGGGGTGCTCGATGCTCGCGAATCGTGTTGCTTTGTCGTCCTTGAATCTACATGAATCATGTAGCTGGAACATCGCACTCATTCTCCGTTGATTAGGTACATAATTGTAGATCAAACTCAATGTGGATCACGATGTCGCTTAATAAAAGTGGCCTGGAGTTGTACATGTGTCAGAACATACTACACAGCCCACTCACATGCCCTCATATATATGCGGGCATGGACAGCTTGATACTTCGAAAAATAATTTCTGGGGCTTTTACAAGACGGAACGATTCTCTACGATAATCTATACGATTACAAGGCACGCCATAAAATGCGGCTATAAATATTTGTAGCCATAGGTCGGCAAAATAAATGGAAGGCCACGCAGACTCACTGAATAAATGTTTTTCGCTTAGCACATAGCACCCACACAAACCAAAATTGTGCTGAAGCGAATTCACTCGGACTCAAACTCATAAATATTTTCGTCAACCGGACTCACTCGGACTCATACTGACCAAAATTTTCCGCAAGCGGTCTCACTCGGACTCATACTGACGAAAATATAACTCAGCCGGACTCACTCAGATGCAGACTCGCGAATATATTCGTCAACCGAACTCACTCGGACTCAGACTCACCAAACTTTTCCTCAGGCAGACTCACTCCGACTTAGACTCATCTAAGTATAACTGAGCCGGACTCACTCGGACTCAGACTCACCAAAGTATAACTGAGTCGGACTCACTCAAACTCAGACTCACCAAAATTTTCCTCAAGCGGACTCACTAGGACTCAGGCTCACCTGAGTATAATTCAGCCGGACTCACTCAGACTCAGACTCACGCCTCAATCTGAGTCTGAGTGAGTCGACTCATGAGTGAGTTTGCCGACCTATGGTCAGCGCGCCCGTCTGTGTTACTTTCCTTCGTCCTGTCCTTGCGCTATTTTTCAAGTCTTAAGTTATGCACCGACTAGCCCGCCTTTCGCCACTTCTCGGGAGCCTCGGCTACCAATCGGCAGCGTTTCCTGACCGTGCTCAAAAAGTGTTGCAGGATTGAAGCCCCGTGTTCTATGAAGCTAGGCAATGTACTATGAGAGTGTGCAGAAACCACAGCTGCAAATGAGACGAGCATAAGATTAGAAGGAGCGTCGACCGCCTTCGCTCTGCCAGTGCTCAAGCTTTCAGTAAAGATTAGGGACAGATAATGTCGGGTTGTCTACTACCGCTTGCAGCTTGTATTATGCGACTGGACTGTAAATCTTTCTGGAACAAATTATTGCTATCGCTAGCGATCATTTATGCAACTATGTCCTTAATCTTTATTGCTTTTGCACTGACCTGCTGAGCATTCTGGAGGCCTTTTTTCAATGCAGGTGAAAATTTCAAATGCAGGCCAACATTGAACGGGTCGTTGCGTGTGGTAATGTGGATTACGGAGAGCAGAGAAGGATAACTGTGTATCGCTGTCATTTACACTTGTACTGAGTGACTGCGCCATAATATCAAATATGCAAACTAAGTGTGCACAGCTCCGTTAATTTTTTGCCCAGTTTTGTGTGTGTAATATTGGAAGATACGTAATCAGCATGCACTTACGTATGTACTCATGGGCATCAACATGGTATGTGTTCTTTTTCATGATGTACAGGTCTACTGACAGTTCTATTGGCGCTGTCGGCCACTTATCTGCGCTACAAGCACGTGCTAAGGATGTGGCTGCGTGGCCGCGGTGTTTCTGGTTCGGCGTGGTGCGTCGGAGAGGATGACATGGAGAAGCTGTTCGACGTGTTCGTGTCGTACAGCAGCAAAGACATCGACTGGGTACACGATCAAATACTTCCGAGACTGGAGGCAATGGGCTTCTCGTACTGCACTTACGAGCGAAACTTCAAGGGAGGCTACCTCCTTCAAGACATCATTCGGGACGCTGTTGCCTGCTCCCGACGGACGCTTCTCGTCCTTACAGAGTGAATATCTGTTTATTTATGCGCGTATAACTAGGGAAAGGCTTAAATGGAGACATCGTAAACGAAAGTGGGGCGTGGAGCTACGTAGACGAGAGATGGAAACACGTTCAACACAAGCGCAAGCCTTTGCTTTACCCCCCTTTCAACGTCTGGACATCCTAGTTCGCGCTAAAATGACAGGATAGTTACCGACCAAATAGCTAAACTTGATGTCATTGTGAACATGACGTAGACCGCAGTTGTTGGCGCTAGTAATCACTAGCGCTTTTATCGGTGATATCAGCCAAAGAAGCGAATGTTGGTAATATTTTCTGCAGAGTGATGCCCATGTGTCCGCACTTCGCACATTATATGCTTCATGCATATTCACGGTCGGTTGGTCGATTGCTCTTGCCGTTCGCTCTACGAAACATGTTGGATCGGCTGTGAATCAATTGATATTGAAAGGGAAAATAATGGCAACCGTGAAATCACTTTTGGAAACAAATGAAAATGTTAGTGTGGTGATTTTTTTGGGTAGATGATAATAAAATAGTGAGGATGATAAAACAGAGAAAAAAAATAAAAAAAGTAAAATGGTTTACTTAGTTTCTGGCTATTTTTGGCGACTATTCCAAACATGTGAGCGACGAATCCTGTTGCTATTATGAAAACAAGGGTACATAAAAGTACTAAAAAAACGGCAGATCCCACGCACTGCGGGAATCGATGTAATGCGAAGCAGCAAGCAAGGAGCAAATCAAGTTGTACATAATATGCATGTCATGATTTACATGTTAGGACCTGTCATTTAGGTTCGTCATACACTCACGTCGCGCAATACCAATTTTGGTGTATATCAAGTTAGCGAAGAGGACGCAAGCGCACCATGAGCATGGCATGTAAATGGCGTTGGCATGCATGTCACGATTTTCACGTTACCACCTTCCACTTATGTTCTTCATACAGTCACGTCACGCAATACCAGTTTAGGTGAACATTAAGCTAGCGAAACGGTTGCGATGGCGCCATGAGCGGGGCATTCAAATCCTGCTATAGATGACACATAATTTTTATATTACCACTTGTCATTTATGCTTTTCATACAGTTACGTCACGCCATACCACACTTGTACATCAAGCGAAACGGCCCGTGAGCGCATCATGAGCGCGGCATGTAAATCATGTTGCACACGACATTATTTCATGATTTTCATTTTGCAATCTCTCATTTATGTTCGTCAAACAGTCACGTCACGCAATACCAAATTTTATGTATATCAAGCTAGCGAAACGGCGTGGCATATAAATCATGTTGTACATGATATGGCATAATTTCCATACTACCACTTGTAATTCATGTTTGTCATAAAGTCACGTCACGCAATACCAAATTTGGTATACAGTGAAACCTCGGTGGTACGATCACAGCTCATACGAATTTCGGCGTGATACGAATTTTTCTTTGGTCCCGGCCAAGGCCCATTGACCTGCAATGTAATGGAGAACGGTTGTTGCGAACCGATTTGCAGCCCCGCGACGTTTGATACGAACGTACGCTGCCGCCCAAGTACAAAGAGGTGCTGTCCGCGCTTCGCGGAAAACGCGCCAAGCACGTGCGAGCGCGGGCATGGGCGCCGCATCGCCAAATCGTCAGAATCGCGGTGTCAGAATGCATGATTGTTGAGGTCGCACTTGTGCGAGCACGGCTGTAAATCTCCCAAAAAACGTCCCCAACACCTCCGCGATAACAATATCATAACATAGGACCATGGTTATGAAATGTTGAGGCCTCGATCTATCGCGTGAAAGCGGTTCTTGCGTTACTTTCGCCGCAGTACTCTGGTGTCATGCGAAAAAAGCACACTAAAATTTGGAAGGGGCTACTGCTGTCGCGGGTCACAACGCACCTGGCCGTATATTTATGAGTGCTGGTATGATTGCCGACATCTAAAAACTTAACTGACAATCATTAAGAGTTCTTCCCGACGTTAATGCGGTCCTGAAAAACAATAAATAAAAATGTACGCCAGCTTTCTTTTGTCGCATGCTAATTTTCCATACTTTCTGGTGATACGAATTTCGGATGATACGAATATTTTTGGTGGTCCCGTGAGATTCGTATCACCGAGGTTTCACTGTATACCATGAGCGTGACATGTAAGTCATGGTGTACATGACAGGCACTTCATGATTGTCGTAATGCCACCTGTCATTTATGTTGTTCATGCAGAAATGTGTCATCATCCGAATTTTTGTATATCTCAAGTTAAGGAAACGGCCGCAGGAGCACCGGGACCTTCGCGTGTAAATCATGCCATTCATGACAAGTTAGACATGATCTTCGTGACCTGACCAGTGATTCATGTTCGTCATACAGTCATGTTATGCCATACCAATTTTGGTGTAAATCCCATTAACCATACGGCCTGGAGAGCGCGAAGTCGGAGGCGGCTATATAGATAGATAGATAGATAGATAGATAGATAGATAGATAGATAGATAGATAGATAGATAGATAGATAGATAGATAGATAGATAGATAGATAGATAGATAGATAGATAGATAGATAGATAGATAGATAGATAGATAGATAGATAGATAGATAGATAGATAGATTCAAAGTCACCGAAGTTCGCTAAGAATTGCTTCGCATTTATTACTTGACTATAGGCTAGTTGGTTAGACATGATCATTGTTTCTTGCGCAAACTTTACAAAGAAGAACTGAAGACAGCGATGAAAGACGTACAACACACATAAACGGAAACTAACAACTGTATGATTCATAGATGAACATGATGTATATACAGAAACCACGCGAGCGCAGAGATGTCTAAGCTACCGACGCCGGCTGTCCTCGGTTCATCAGCTCAATTTCTGTTTGACTGAGCACTCAAAGCTCTCAAAGATTGTGAAAAGGAGCATAGCCACGGCTTTCCTCCTGGAAGCAGTTAAGAAATCATGCGATCACTCTATCGAAGCAGGAGTGAGCATCGAAGTGAAGCGCCGTGAAACGAGTGGGTACTCACGTCACTTGTTGCAGTCGATATTGCCACGCGTGTTAGTTTGAAGTGCTTTGTTTAACCCCGCAAAGACTGTGAACAACGCTTGGCGCAGATCGCGCCTCAGTGTTCGAGAAGCTTCACGTTTGTAGTAGATCGTTTTCTTAACATTGCGCACAGCAAGCGAACACTCAAGATTATTCCAGAGCTTGTGCGACGACCAGTGATAAGCCTAGAATGTTCGACGCGTGATGTATAAAAGCCGGCGCGCTCCAACGGTGATCAGTTAATCGACGGCCGACGCTCTGTTCGCCGCTATCAGTGCCAGCGTGTATTGCTGTAATCTTACTCTCCCTTTACCGGCCACAAGTTCGGCCTAATAAACAGTTTCATCTCGGACACGTCGCCTGCTGCCTTCGTCGACGTCACACCCACGTGACAATATATAATGTCGTCGCTTGTGCTAAGGCAATCAAAAACAAAACTGATAAAATCCAAAAAGCCAAAAGATCAAAAAGGCACCTTTCATTACGATACCGTACATGCATACGGTGGCACACTGAATGAAGAAGGCTGCTGCAAAGTACGGTGTGAAGACGGTATTCACTG
Source organism: Rhipicephalus appendiculatus (assembly GCA_030522465.1). Lineage (NCBI taxonomy): Eukaryota > Metazoa > Arthropoda > Arachnida > Ixodida > Ixodidae > Rhipicephalus > Rhipicephalus appendiculatus. The sequence goes on from JALIZH010013606.1 coordinate 43,294, forward strand.
CGCCGAAAAAGCTCATAGGATCGTGCGCAAAAGCGAATAGTGACCACGACAGAAACGAAGAAGCGGTGTGCTCGACCGAACATGCGAATAGGTGCGTTGAATGCACGAAGAACGTCGTGTGCAGGATCCCACTGTCCTGCGGAGCTAATTACGTTGGACAGACGGGAAGGTGCGTCAACGAGAGGCTGCGGGAGCGTGGGTACAACTGCGGCCTCCTGGAAGCTCCAGGGCATCTGGCGACACACTGCAACATGTGCCCGTGTAGTCCTGTGTTTAGAGAAACTGAAATTGTGCACAGGTCGAGCAAACAGACGAAAGGAGAGGTCGTCGAAGCCCTCACTATAAAAACGGCCAGCAGAGGGTGCGTGTGTAAGCTCGCCGTCGATAGCGCTCAGCCAAACGGATATTCAGCTGATAAACGAGGGCAGGGGGGCGTCGGTAGCTTGGGCAGCTCTGCGCACGCACGTGCTTTCGTATATACATCATGTTCATCTACGTATTGAAGCAGTTGTTAGTTTGTGGTTATGTTTTTGGTACGTCTTTCATCGCTGTCCTAAGTTCCTTTTTTGTAAAGGTTGCGCAATAAACGTTGAACCTAAAAGTAGCTTGGAAGTCTGTCATTCAGCTGTAACCTTGAATATGACAGCGCTATTGGAGTAGTCCAAAAAGTAGCTACATCTCAAAGAGTAGCCCAAGTTAGCGAAGTGGGGTTTCCATAAGTTGTTTTTTCATTTACCATTCTACGACGTTTCATGAACAGGTGTTTTATGGTTTCATTTTTATTACAGTTATAATATGGAGGGTAAGAAACAGAACCACACTTGACCAAAGGAAATTTCCGTCCCGGTATTGGCAACGTAATTTGTGTATTAAGCTTCAAATTTTCTAGTGCGACACAATAAGCTCTTAAACGGACACCGAAGCTGCTGACAAACTGTGTTGTTTAGCATTCGAGATTTAGCTTATTCCTATATATTTCAACATGTCAGAAATTTCGCGATATAATTATATTGAGTATCACGTAGGTGTGGCCGTCGCATGTCCAACGTAGCATCATTTGTGCATAGTGGTGCTGCCTTCGGTTCATGTCGCTTCCACTCAGGCAACTCTTCATTCTGTTCGAGGGATGATCATGCGGGCTAGGTGTTGTCCGGCAACGGCGAAAACTGCAAACAGCCTGTAGAAGACACTGCTTGTGTAGAAGGAGACGTAGGACTATCGGAGAACACAACAGCCTTGGACATTCTTTGTAGCCCCTTCTCCAGGCATCGCATAATAACACCCGTTCTGGGATGGGGCATTTTGGTTCGATGAGGTAGCCGCACAAGGAGCTCAGCGTGAGCGCAAT
>JALIZH010013609.1:0-13681 GCA_030522465.1 Rhipicephalus appendiculatus
CGCCCGAGGTCCAGGACCACATTCTGCATTGGGAAAGAGGGTAGCGGAGGCCTACGCCACGTAGGGTCCTCTGCTTCCTCCATCCCCGCACCCTTCCCTCTTGGTATAAATAAAGTATTTCTCGCCCTCCTCTGTCCGAAAACACCCGTGAACGGCCACTATCTATCAAGAAAGAAAAAGAAAGAAAGAGAGAAAGAAAGGAAGAAAGAAGCAAAGAAAAAAAAGAAAGGAAGAAAGAAAATAAATAAAATAAAAAGTCAAGCTCTGACATTCCAAGTTTCGCTTGCCCTGATTTTCCAGATAGAGAAGGGCTCCTGATTTTTTTCTTCTGCTGCTGAGTGATTAATGGCTGATCCCTTCTAGTAAGTTCAGCTACCTTCACCATGATTCAGCAGCCGAAGCAAACGACTGTCTTTAACCCCAACAAAATTTTGGGCTACACGAGCCTAGCTATAATCAACGAACACAACTATTCAACCGATGAACCCACGTCCATCACATCACTATCGTTCCGCCATCAACATCATCAGACCGCCACTATCCTTCGTTTGACCGTTTTCCGGGTGCAAATGCAAAGCAATTCTTAGCGAACTACAGGCACCTAGAGCGTTTTTATCAACGTATCTATCTATCTAGCCGCCTACGTCTGGGTGCTCTCATGATCGCCTCCTTAACTTGGGTTGACCAAAATTAGCATGAGAAGGTAAGAGGATTTGACGAATATATCTGGGTGGTCATGGCATGAATAACGCTACAATCCCGTCGCGTACGCCTTCAAAACACGGGTATGTTCGTGTGGCATATACCCGTGTACTACGGGTCGTGGTATACGGGTACGTGCCACAGGTGATTAACAGTTTATATCTACCCAGGAACGGCGAGAACAGACATTGGTAATTTAAATGCGAGCACATTTAGAAAAACTGACAATGACAGCGTAGACCCGGCGAATGCAAAGAATAAATATGAGCGAATCAGCAGGAATCGAACCCACGCATTCTGTGTGGCACTCAAGTATTCTACCACAGAGTATTCAAGTATTCTATGCCAGGTCTCGAAACTGCTTTGGAAAAAGAACCTCTGCAGGCGCAATCACGGTGAAACGGTAATTGTGGTGGTAGTGCTGGCTATCTAATTTTATAAATGTTACATATGTACTCCTGTGATACAGACGTCACGGCAGGTTAACGTCTATTGTATCCTTAAGCGCCATCCACCGAAGTTGGTCTACGCAGCACTAGCCAGGGCTACCATCCTCGTAAGCCCAAGCGCTACCTTTCAGCTTACCGCTTATGCTGTTAGTAATACCGATGTGGCTGTTGACATCGTTACGAAGCTGTAAACAACAGGTTTTATACAACGTGTGCGACTATTCAACATATGTATGTGCGCACAAGATTTGTACATATATTTAGCGTCATTTCATAACGTTTGGCGGGATGAAACAATTAAACCACAGTCATCTTGCTACCGCATGCTTCGCATAACATCGATTTCCATGGTGCGTGGGATCTGCCGAATTGTTCAAAACTTAAAGGGGCCATGCAACATCTTTCCAAGTAATCGTCAAAAGGCTTCATTAAACGACCTTACTGCCTCGTGAGTCAACTTCCGCAAGAAATCTTTGGAATCTGTCATGTTCGAGCGGAATTACAGGGATTTGTCGCAAGATTCAAGCGCTTTCTCTCTCTTTTCGTACTAGCGAGTGCACTGAAAGCTACGCAGTGAGGGGGGGACGACAAGAAAGCAAGAAAATGCGTCTCTTAAACAACGCGCGTCATGACCTTGAGCACCCTTTTTTTCTTCGAGTGCGCCACTTACTTTCATTGTGATAACGGGAGCGGGCGCAGGTACGTGGCAGCATTCCGCGGCGGCCACGGCAACTATGCAGCTGACAACGCTCAAATCAGCCAACGGCCGTGGACTTTGGGTATATGGCGCAGTAATTTGGGCATATGGTATCATTTGTACAGAGGAGGTAGTGATCGACATCAGACGTAATGTCTTTGAGAGAGAGAGAGAAATAGATAAAGGAAAAGACAGGGAGGTTAACCTGGTAGAAGAACCGGTTTGCTACCCTGTAGTGGGGCGGGGAAAGAGGGATCGGAAAGAGGATAGAGGGAGAGAGAAAATAAAAAAAGATAAAAAAAGAAGAAAAAAAGGATGCACACATATGCACGGACGTCCTGATTAGAGTCGTTCAAAGAGACCGGTTGACCGCAGAAAGCGCAGAAGCGCCTTCACAGCTTTCTTATGCGACGTTGAGTCCTGTCTGTGGCTCAGGATTCTGACTTCCGAAAGAGTCTGGTCATCCAGTTGATCGAGTGCCTTGCACAACGACTGTCTCTGCAAACGGTATTGCGGGCATTCGCACAGAATATGCTCAAGTTTTGTCACTGCCGCAATGGTCACAGGCTGCGGTGTCGGCCATTCCTATGCGGAACGCGTACGCATTGGTAAATGCGACACCCAACCATAACCTGCACAGTATGATATCGTCACCTCGGCGAAATCCTGGAGGAATTTGAAGACTCAGCGTTGGGTCTAGTGTATATAATCGTGCGTGCTTGAAGTGTGGCTCGTTCCACTGTGATGTGGTGCGTCGGCGAGCAAGCATGCGGAACTTCCGTGCGGCGTAAGTTCTGGAGAGTGGAATTAATATCTGATCGTTTTCAGCATGGGCAGAACGGGCAGCTCGATCGGCCCCTTCATTGCCGATAATACCAGAATGACTTGGAAGCCATTGAAAGGCTATGTTATGTCCTTTCTCAGTTAAATGGTGTGTCTCTTCTGCAATTTCGAACACCAGTTGTTCGTGCGGGCCGCGGCGTAAAGGTGCCAGAAGGGATTGCAGTGCCGCCTTGGAATCACTGAAAAATGTCCATTTTTGTGCCCGTTCATCCCTAATGAATTGTAATGCGGCACGAAGCGCTGTGAGCTCCGCTGCCGTCGATGTCGTAAGGTGGGAGGTTTTGACTTTGATTGTTGTGGCTTTTATTGGTATCACAACAGATGCCGTTGAGCTGTTCTGCAAAACGGAGCCGTCGGTGTATACGTGTATACAGCCTTGGTACATCTCATATAACAGGAGTAGAGCGAGCTGCTTAGGAGCAGGTGACGACATATCTGCTTTTTTCCGGATGCCAGGTATTGTTAGCCTGATGTTAGGCCGAGTCAGGCACCACGGAGGAGTCGAAGGTCTCGCGGCGGGCGTGAAGGATGTTGTTAAAGACTCGCGATACCTGGTTACCGTTTGGCAAAAAGACGCACGTGGTCTGTCTGCTAGTAAAGATGCTAGGTGGTGGCGGGGTGTCCGAGCGAGATGCCTGATGTGTGTCCTGAGTGCTTCAACATCAATGTGTGTCGTGATGAGGTGGTCACCGGCGATTGCTATAGAAGCCACCGTCGATGTACTACGAGGCAAGCCTAGGCAAATCCGCAGTGCCTGGGATTGAACACTTTGTAACGTTCGTAGGCTTGTTTTGCTTGAGTTGCGGTCAATGTAGGCAAGCTGTACCGCAGGAAGCCGAGAAAAAGTACCCTGTACAGCTGTAGCATATCACTGGGTGACGTTCCCCAAGTCTTCCCTGCGAAGAACTTCAGTAGATGACAGATGCCAATCAGGCGTTTTTTGATGTACGAGACGTGGGGGCTCCATCATAGATCCCTGTCAATTATGACGCCCAAACACTTGTGCGATCAAACGTACGGTATGGTTTGACCATTGATGATTACGTCGTAATTATTCATAAGTTTGCGCGTAAAAGCCACGACGGCGCATTTCTTGGAAGAAATTTCCAAGCCTCGATTACGGAGGTAACGTGCAGTTTGAGCGGCAGCTTTTTGAATTCTCGCTCGCAACTGCAGGCGTGTTACAGCGGACGTCCAAACACAGATGTCATCCGCGTACATGGAGAGCCTAACTGTGCTTGGCAGGTGCTCAATGAGGGCAATTAGCGTAATATTGAAGAGCACAGGGCTGAGTACACCACCCTGGGGGGACGCCATGGTAGCTGTAATGTGGAGAAGTTTGACCGTCTTCGGTACTCACAAAGAAGGATCGCATTGACAGATAACTACAAATCCACCAATACATCCGACCACCTACTCCTACCTCGTCGAGAGCGGTGAGGATTGCTTCATGCATAACGTTGTTGTACGCCCCTTTGACGTCTAGGAACAAAGGCGCGCACAGACGCTTACGGCTTTTCTCGTGTTGTACGTAGGTGACCAGGTCGACGACGTTATCAATCGATGATCGACCACGTCGAAATCCTGCCATGGAATCTGGGTAGGTGTTGTTGCACTCCAAGTACCACTCCACGCGTCCCAGGATCATCCTCTCCATAACTTTGCCTACACAACTGGCCAATGCGATCGGGCGGTAGGATGAGAGCTCCAACGGTGACTTGCCTGGCTTCAGTAGTGGAACCAGGCGACTAGTCTTCCAGCTTGTCGGGAGCGTGCCATCTTGCCAGGATTTGTTGTACAACTCCAGGAGAAAGATCCTCGCACGTTCACCCAGGTGACACAGGGCTCTATAATAAATTTTGTCGGGCCCTGGTGCCGATGCGCGTCCACACAAAGCTAGTGCTGCTTTGAGTTCATGGATGGAAAAAGGCAAATCCATGCGGCAATCCAGTGGTTGTGGACAGCTGCTCGAGGGTAAGAGGCTGTTTGGTACTGTGAGTTGCCCAGATAATCTGGCACAAAAGTCTCCTGCCACGTCAATATCTGGTCTCTGTTGTGAAAGGTTGTGAAAGGGCGAGAGCCTTGAATGGGTACCGCTGAGTGGGCTTTGTGCGCAGACCTCGTACCGTCCTCCACAATTGCGATAGAGGTTTACGAGGGTCAAGCGACTCACAGAAAGCAGTCCAACGTTGATTCGAGTTTATCTATCTGGCGCTGAATCTTCTTCTGTAGACGTCGAGCGATCCGTAAGTTTTCGATTGCCTCCATGCGTCGGTATCTTCGTTCAGCACGCCGTCGGATTGCTCGAAGTCGTTCTAGCTCGATGTCAAATTCCGTTACATTGGAAGAGCATCCGAGAGTACGTACATGTGGCATCGTGTATCGTGCTCTTGATTATATCCTCTAAGTCAAGGGGTGTATTTGCTTGACATTGCTCTTCTATGCGAGACTGAAATTTCGTCCAGTCCACTCTTTGAACGCTGTCGCGTGTTTTTTTTGGGATGCGGGAATCGGCGTAGCAGGCTCAGTGATTATTGATGTTTAGTAGTTTCGTATCTTTGCATCTGTTTTCATCTTTTTTTCAGCGTTTTTTACTGTTCACTCGGGTATATATAAGAGCCTTCTTGTCAATAAAATCTCAGTTGGAAGTCAGTGCTTGTCCCGTCTTTTTCCTGTCCGCCGTGTGTTATTTTCGCGCTGTTAACCTTAAGTCGAGTATCTTAGAAGGGGACAATCCTTCAGTTTTGACATATGTGGGAATGGGGCCACTCCCATGTGTTTCTATGTCCGGGAACCACTCAGCACGCCTGACGAGGCCTGGTGCGACAAAGGCCAAGTCAAGACAGCTGCTATACTTTGAACCACGAAGAAACGTTGGACTGCCGTCATTTAGCAAGAAAAGTTCATTGTCGGAGGCGAAGGACACTAACTTTCTGCCTTTGGCATTGGTCTTCGAGCTTCCCAAGAGGGTATGATGAGCATTGAAGTCGCCGATTATAACGCACGGGTGAGGAGATGATGACAGGATACCTTGTAGTCTTTTATGGTCAAATCGGCTTGACGGAGATAAGTAGGCGCCAACAACCGTGATGGTAAGTCTCTTCTTCACTGTTAAATATATATATTGATTGTCGTCATGAGGTGACACCGGTTGCTGAAATGTAGGTGAGGTCGCGGCGAATAAACATCAGAACTTTGTTGTTGTCAGCAGTTGTGGAGGAGATGAATGATTCCTAACCAGAGAGCCTGATTGCGTTCGGCAAATTCGGCTCGCAGATGACAATGATAGGGAACATATTGGTGTACACGAACCGATGAAAATGTCTTTAAATTTTCAAGAGAACATCACCTCACTTATGCGGATACATTCGCAGCGATATACATAAAAAAAGTGCCGCGTGATGGAAAACTTCGGAAACATGGACCGGTAACCAGGTCTCTGTCCGCGCAATAGTTTTCGCAGAACTGCTAAACGCCGATGGTAGTGAGTCACGTTCCTTAGGCTGCACTATGACATTATATCATAACACGATGAGGCAAAGAATGATTGATACAGTCATTGTCCCTCTCGCGTTGTTATTTCGAAGGACGTGACGGAACATTGGTCGCGCACCCTGCATTAATGCAGAGTTGTTGAGCTGTCCAAGTGTGTGAGAAACGGTGTGACATGTGTAGTCGCCCCGCCACGGTGGTCTAGTGGTTATGGCACTCAACTGCTGACCCGAAGGTCGCGGGATCGAATCCCGGCCAGGGCGGCTATATTTTCGATGGAGGCGGAAATGCTTGAGGCCCGTGTACTTAGATTTAGGTACATGTTAAAGAACCCCAGGTGGTCGAAATTTCCGGATCCCTCCACTACGGCGTCCCTAATAATCATATTGTGGTTTTGGGACGTTAAACCACAGATATTATTATTATGTGTAGTCATTGCGGTAAAGTATTAGCTTGGCCCAAAACAGCTTTAAATGTTGAGAAATCACTCGCCTGTTTGTAAATTCCATAAGTTTTCTTTTGTTGCTTTTCGTGTGGTGTGAATGGCAACAGAAAAAATTCGCATTACACTGTAAGCAAAAACTATCCGAGATTGGGGTTTTTGCGGCTCATGACCTCTGAAAACTCCCTCGCGTTTAAAATTACTACCTCATGTTGGAGTAAAAGGCGGTACATGACATAGTTTTACCACCACCTCTCAGGGACGTAGTAAAAGGATGTCACAATCCAGTTTTACTACGTGGGGGAGTTTTTTCTGTCACGTGACTTTTAACCACGATGTGAGAGTTTATTATCACGTGACTGGAAGCTGCAGCTGCTTCGGCGGCTTTTTCCCCCCACCGAGTGACGCTCTCAGTTCCAGTGAAGGTATGCGAACCCCACAAATGCCTTTTTTTTTTTTTTCAAAGATTGGTATGGCATTGTCGCGCTTCGTGGTTGACCCGCAGTGCACGGCCGCTCGATCTCCCCCTTTGGTGCCCAGTGCATGCACTTTCACTGGAACTGGGTGCTGCTGAAGCAAAACGAGCGAGGAAAGCATTCTGGGAACGAAAGGGAGTGCTCGAAGAAAAAAAAAAAAAACCTGCTGGAAAAGCCGTCTTGCAGATTTTCGCAAATCGTTGGCGTATGTTGTTTAGTGGTCCTGGAGACTGGCGAGTGTCAGAAGCTCGCGCTGTATGTGTCTCGTTGCGCTGATGGCAAGCTCAACTGGATCTCACGTGTTTCTTCTATCATCGAGCGGCCGTGCGCGTACGAGCGCGAGCCTCCGAACCTGGACGTCGCGGATACCTCGCTTCCGTGCTGAATCGCGAAGAGCTACGAAGAACACTGCCAGCGGTAACGACATCAAGCTGGTGTGATCGTCCGTAGTTGCTTCCTGGAGAGTGACTGGTTACAACTCCGAAGCGATAGGAAAAACGCTTCGCTACGTTGTCGGCACCGAGCCGGCCAGAGGCCAGTGTGTGTGCGTCGCCGGAGCAGGTGAAACAAGCGTCGCATAGATTTTGTTTCACAGAAAAGAATGTCTGCTGGAGTAAAGTACAGCCGGAATTGTCCGCAGCATGCGCCAACCGTTGTCAAACATCTCGATCGAAGGTGGGCACCGATACAAGGCGTACGGAACCAGCTATGACCACCGTTGAGCACGGAGAAAACCCGGACGGTGAGCCGTCTCGTTCGTTGTGAGTGCATCGCTCCGTAAGACGCCGCGAATAGCGGAGACGCATTTTTCATTGCTGTCTAAAATAACGACGACGAAAATTGCACAGGAGGTGAATTCTGCGATCGCCAGCTGTCTTTGATCGCATAGCCGTGGTCCTCGAAAAGGCCTAGCGACGCCGTTGGTCTGAAGCCGGTACAGGCGCGGCACCGCTCTTCTTCGCCGGCGTTGCTGAATATGTGCTGCTACTGTGTTTGTGTACTGCCACTCAATGAAAATTATTGAGCTGCCATGGTTTGTGTGTGCTTAGGTATATTTTGTGGAGTTTTGCGTGAGCACTGCTATACGCGTGTGGGCCGCTGCAGTGCCAGCTAATAATTGGATAATCAAAAAAAGGTAAGATCGGGAGGGTTTATGCTAAGAGGTCGGTGTGACTCATGGTGACTTGCAACCCACCTTAAGTTTACGCGTGCGCTATGAAACTTTATTGTTCAACGATGCCAAAAAGTAGCTCTCCGACCGGCACTACATGGCGGGTCAAATGCGGTGCCTATATACCGGGTGGTCGAAGTACGGTTGAGTAACGCGACCGGTCCGTTCAGGTGATGTTTTATTCTGCATTGGTTGTGTGTGTGTGTGTGTGTTTGTGTATACGTTAATCTCTGTATATGTCATCAATTCCGCGTCATTTGATGTTTAATAAATGCGTTAGCTCATGGTCCGATCACAGCCGTCACTTTTTATTTTTTTTTTTTGTACCACTAGAAATAACCCTCAGAAATCACCCTAAAAACCTTGTAACGGCAGTAAAAAATTACTCCAACTATACTCGCTGAAAACCTCGGCGGGGTAAATAATTACTACCGTTTCTACGCTCAAAAACTCGACTAGCGTGAGAGTAAATTTTTACCTCGACTGGTACGTAGTAAAAAAAAACCCAGAAAAGGTAGTGCGCTAGAGGACAAGCAGTTTACTCCAGTTTTTGGGTTTTTTCTGGTTATTTTTGTTTAGTGTGTAGCGCAAATTTTTTTTAAAACTCTGCACAGCGACAGTGGTTTATCTTTGGCTGTATGGCTTGTCCCCTGGAGATTAAGGGGGCGACATTTATTTGGTGACAAGACTCCTAAACGATGACGACGTTCGAGTTCTTGTGAAGAAAACAAATCAACACGATTTACTGCCGTCATTTATTTGAGTTCCGTGCCCGTGGATTTCCTCACACTGAGAATATCTGACCAGAAACATAGTACTACCTTACTAGAGGCGATGTGTTTACCCGACCTTTCGCTGCTTGGCATTTAATTTCTAAGCCCCCCCCCCCCCCCCCCCCCCTCGATTTCCCTCCTTCCGAAAGAGATAAAATTCATGTCCGATTGATCGCCTCATAGCCTCTGTGCAGGCTGAGTATTCAACTTTCTGTCATATCATTGTGATAGTGGTGTAGTATATATATATATGCTGACTGAAGGAATAAACAATTTTGGTTGTTAGCCAGCGCCGTGGTCCCGTGTCCTTTCTTGTCCCGTTTTTTTTAGCGCTGTTTTTCACTCGTAGCACGCGCTAAACATCTAGAACCACCCCGAAATCATTCAACGATCAACGTTGAGTATGAAAGGCTCCGAACAATACGCCGACGACCTGAAAGACGTGCTCGTAAGTCATTGTCTGGCCATGACATTCGTGATGCCAGGCGAATGCAAAAGCAAATCCAATGTCACCTGGACAAGCTAGACAGGAGGCCATTGCACAGAGCCATGCTACCACAGAGCCACGCTGCTGCTAGAGGCTTTTTCTGAGAATTTAAACATATATAAAAGAGGTGGGATGACCTAAGCTAAAGGCTGTGTATGATAGAGTAGACATTAAGGTACGTTACAAATTAAAATTGTAGTCATATAATTAGTAGAAGTTACTATAAACAGGAATTACTATAATAGCTTCGGCAAATAGGTATGGAATTGATGGCTGTTGTTTAAGTGAATCAATATTTTAAGGCAAGACCCTTAGATGCCTCACCAAATGAGAAAAGTCACCACCGGCAACGGCGATGGTGTTAACATGAACGACTCAAAAAGTCACGTGATGATATATTAAATCTTGATGTCATCACTTCACATCCGGACGTCATAAATCTAAAATTTGTGATGACATCATGGCGCCACTATGACGCTGCGGAAGATGACGTAACATGACGTCATTACACGAGATAATCGCATGGTATGCCGATCCCGGAGGCAGTCCAATACCAGGTGAGGTGCAGAAAGTTTGCAATGCTTACAATCCTCGAGGCAGTACCAAACCACGTCAGGTGCCAAGGTGACAGAACCTTTACCCGCCAACAGTTTCATCTCCGTGGGCAGAAAAATGCCTGGGGAGAAAAAAAACAAAAAAAAAAACTAAAAAAAAAAACGTAGGTTCTTGCGCATGCTGTAAGGAAATATTTATCATCTCAAGTTGTTCTAGTGCTCTATTTTGATATATTTGTTCCTTCGCTCTCGTTTATTATCTTGGTCCCCAGATTTTACGAAGATGAAATGACCAGTCCCTCAGATTCGAAGGTTTTTTTTATGCAGATAGGTCGAGGAAATAAATTTTATTGTTTTGAGTAGCGCCCGCATGTCCATTGTGTCCTTACGCGGGCTTCGTCTTCCGTGGCGCTCAACTACAGCGTTTCGTCGTGAGACAGTCATGATTTATTATGAGAAGGCAGAAAACGTCTAGCCGAGCTCGATCTAAATGCAGTGCCGGGTATTTACCTGGCGCGAGCTCTAGGTTGTGAGAATCGGTTTCGAAGATTACAACTTGAAGAAATCGTATGACTGACGTTATGTACAAGCGTATGTTAGCTTTTGCAGATACTTTAACTCTATAGGTATAATCTTGTTTGATATATTTGTTTCTTAGTGTAATTGCCATCATATATTTTAGTAAGTGCAGTCGCAAATGTACAAATTGGCTAGGGTAAACATGATTTTACCTTGTGGCTATACAGGAACTATAGGAGCAATATACAGTGGTATAGCTAGTGCAATAAACAGCGGTTCAGTGACGTTGTTATCAATGAGTACATATATAAAGTTCTGCACAGCTTATGCTTTTTGTTCCATTGTCAATGAATCAAAGGTCAATTCTGATGGGTTACTTTCAGTGGCAATGTCTTCAGACAATCTTTGAGGAAGAACGATGTGTGTCAGAAAAAGCTGGATAGAGAAAAAGAAAGTCAAAGCATGCTTGTGAATGTTCAATGGATTTAACGGTTGCATGCGTCAGAAACTTCGTATTCAACAGGTTATCTTGTGATCATAAGACATTTAAGCATTTGTTTTCCCATCAGACCATAAAGACAGCTGGGCTGCTCTTTCTTTAGGAATCACAACCGAATTTCCAGTGATTGTTTGGTAGCCCGCGTCAGATACTTTTTTTTTCGAAAAGTTTTGTTATTACTATACACTGCTCAAAGAGTGCTTTGTTCGGAAAACCAAAAAGGGAGCAGGCCTGCCCTGTTTTAGGATTATCAAGCGAATTTCAATCGAATTTTTTCGAGGGCATGCAACATCATTTTCTCTCGCACGTGATGAAATTCGGGCACAAGTGTAAGGAAATTCTTGAAAAGGGAGCGAATAACCTACATTAATTCTAATGGCCTGCAAAATTAGCTTCCCTCCCCCCACTCTTTACATATTTGTCAAACTTGATCACATCCAAATTCATGGAGAGTAGGTTTCCCGATAGGTGGTAGAAATTCAGCGTTATTACAACAACCCACTTATGCGTTTAATGCGAAATTGGGTTGTTTTCGTACATAGAGTCGAACCTAGCAGTTATGCATATGTTCAAAGTGTTTTCAGGACTTCACCTGTTTATTACCCATACCGTCAATATGACCTAAACGGCTATAAAGTAAGTGACAAGTACACACCGAGGACACTTAAAAACCTAAAAGAAACATCCTCTATATAGTGCATTGTAAACGAGACAAATGTAAGGGTTCGGTAATAATTCGTGATTCTCCTAAGTACGCAAGAAAAAATGTTCGCAACAGATAGGATTTATCGAGGCACCTCTTTCTGCCAAATATATGATGACGTCTCGTAAAATGTTCTCGCGTCTTTTAGGTATATAGCGCATAGGAGATGTACACTGTATTCACGTCCGCCGCGGTGGAATAGCGGTTACGGTGCTCGGGTGCTGACCCGAAGGTCGCGGGTTCGATCACGGCCGCGGCGGTGGCGAAATGGCAATGACCCGTGTACTGTCCGATGTCAGTGCATGTTAAAGAACACCAGGGGGTCGAAATTTCCGGTGCCCTCCACTACGGCGTCCCTCATAATCAGATCTTGGTTTCAGAACGTTGAACCCTGGATATTATCATTATTACACTCTAAACACGGCAAAGTTTACGACAGCGTACAGCGACAAGCGACTTCTAATTTATAAGTTATTGGTTTGTTCAAACAAATCCACCTTTCTGTTTTCTTCATTTTCCCCTTCCAAAGAGGTTACATGGACCGTAGCATGTCATTTTAAAGGTGTGTGCACCGTGATATGCATTTTAACATTTACAGACTAACTTATAAAAGCATCCTGGTTCATCAGTCAGGGGACCTACGCTATCGATTGTGAGTTCATTGGTCCTCGTGTTGCATCGCAATCCAGCTTTACAGCTTTCAACATGTGCGATCATTGACAAAGGCAGTTTGGTATACAGTGAGGTCCTGGTCGCACACTGGCGTCCCGAAATGCTATAATGAAAAAAAAAAAGGATTCCAAAGGGGATTTTTCAAGGCTGTCTTCAGCAATTGATAAGCTGATAATATATACGTAGAATATATTGCAGCAATCGTTAGGCCACCACGTAGCACCAAAGACACTTAACAATTATACATTTGCAGAGACAAGAGAAAAAAGATGCCGCTAAGTTCACAAAGCGGCGTCTTACAGCAGCCGCTAAAGTGAGGGTCCGTAGAGAGATGAGTGAGATTCTGATAAGTCAGAAATATGGCTTATTCGAAGCAAGGACGGCGTCATCTCTCCTCGGTGTTGCGCAGATTGAGGTGCATGGCAGGAAGAGTATTTGTATGCAGCGCGGTGGGTGCTGTTTAGTCGCGTTTGTTTGATCGATTTGGCCACTTTTTTTACACTCCGCTTTTTGATGGCGCGTGGGGTCTAATCGTGTTTTCTACTTGAGTGGCGTGTCACTGGTGATAAAGTCAGCAAACAGCCGTAAACGCTCGTGTTCTGCCTCAAATCAACCACAAGGCAATGCAACAGGTACATTGCAGTAAAAGTGATAGTTTAGGTGAGTTGGTAGGTATTCACGGGTAAATTTGTAGCTCATATAGTACGCAGGGCCACTTGTTTGTCTCTCTTTGTGTCACTGTGAACTGTGCGCGCCACAAATTGCACTTGAGTCAACAGGGACGTGTCCGGTGCGCGGCGCCGCCGCTGCAACGAGCCGCATTGCCGATTCTTTGCTTTTCTGATACTGGCAATCATTCAGCGTGTCGCAGCTGTTGTTGCTTTGTTATAGACAGTAGTAAGTGCGACATACAGGTCAGCAATAGTCACTTTTGAATACATTATTCGCTCGTGTATATGTGTTTTGTTAGCGTGTTTACCTAAATTCCAGCTCATGCATAGGCTACTGCCAGACATGGATCACGTCAGAAAAACAAAATTAAGGCAGCTTCGCACTAGTGATGCCAAGCTCGAAGAAAATGAGGAGCCTGGCGGCCTTCTTTGTCTCTTTTTAGTTTTCTGTTTGTTTCTTCCTATCCTTATTTTTCTGTGTTCTTTCTGTTTCTTTCTGTCATTTTTTTCGATCTCTAATTAATTATAATT